>JAYRBW010098181.1:0-20007 GCA_036023295.1 Invenusta paracnida | reverse complement strand
ATACATGAGAGGCTCACAAATTTCTGCATACATGAAAAGCTAATAACCTAAAAGTGTTTGTTTTAAAAAGTGCAGGGACTTATTGGACACCACGTATAATATATATAATATTAGAAATTATATTTAATATAATTTAATCTAGCGGGAGTCCAGTGTAACCATTCATCAAGGTAGCTTTAGATGTGTAAATATATAGCCCCGATAACTAAAAATATAATGTCTTCGGATGTTATGTATATATACATATATATATTTATAAGCTATATATTATCTTTATCTATTACATTGTTTATTAAAGTAATATATTATGTAGCCCATTTCATTGAATAACTATATAGTAGCAGCAAGTTGAAACAAGTGATTAATAGTCGTTAGTGTAAAATCAGAGAGTACTAAAACTAATTCACCGGTTACTATTACTCACTTGTTTCAACTTGCTGTTACTATAAATTCTTGCAAAAAAAATTAAAACGCTGTTTGTTACTTGCTATAAAACCTAAATTATTTTTTACTAATAGTAAATTATTCTCACTTGCACTGCGAAACAGGTTATCAATGTGATTTGTCAATAATCCAATTATCGCGTAATTATGTCACTCTTTCAATATTATTTTTTCTAATTATGCAGCTAAATATAAGTGCCTAATTTATTTAATATAGACAATGATTCTCTCATAATCTTACCGCATTATATATGTAGTTTCTGCACTGAACAAGCTGTAGGCGGTAAAATCGGCACTATACTAATCAACAACTATAGTATTACATATACAATAACTTGCTTTTATTGTTTAATACGTGTATTGTATGTTATAATAATTATCTATTACTATATTATGATATAACACGTACCTAATGTACATTCTACCTCGCATAAGTCGGATTTCTTTGGACCAATGATTTTTGTCAGAGTTAGACGAGTTTCATTTACAATATGCTTAGCTCGATAACAGAAACGTATTTGTAAAAAAAAATTGTAAATTTTATGGAAAATGTATATATACAGTCAAACACCGATAATGCGTACAATTTCATTTAACCAACCATTTCGTAAGTTAAATCGTATCGATAATGCGTACCTTTTCGATTTCTCAATTAAATAATATACAGTGTTTTAGAATCAATAATGCGTATGACCTACTTTTATATTTTTTAATTTAAGTATATGCTATTTTTAAACTATAAAATCGGTATAAACACACATTAGTTGTTAAATTCAAAACATTTAATCAGCGCAAGGAGTGAAATATTATGTGTTTTCGACTGTCTATATTTTTATTTTCTCTGTTATCATTACCAGACTACTTATAATATTAAATAAATTCAATTGGATATAAAGTCATTTGTATATATATATGTATACTAATGAAAAGAGCTAAATATCGATAATGCGTACTTTTTCCTTTTCCCTGGAAGGTACGCATTATCGGTGTTTGACTGTATCTATTTATATAGAATATGTGACACAACAATTACCTTGATACATACGTAAATAGGTAGGGACATACATAATATAAAAAGTTTTGAATAATGCATTGTCAAATTATCCGAGCTAAAAATTGTAAAACGTGGGTTATAGATTATGAATGGGCTTAAGAATGTTGTCCAAATTATGCAAAAATCCGAGTTAAGCGAATCCATCTTATACAATAATTTTACTATTAAAAAGATAGGCCCAAAAAAGGATCATAAGAAAAATCCGAGATAAGCGAGTTAGACTGTATAAAATGATTTTTTTAAATTGTGTTATCCTCACTGCAACGTAAACAGTTTACAGCCATTTTTAATACATGTGTATGCTGTGTATTTTTCCCAGTATTTATATTAATGATACACTTCTTTGAAGGCTAAAAATCCCCACATTGAAAAGTATATTAATGAACAATAAATTCCGATTTGAATGCACTTTATTCGGAAAATAACTCACGATAAATATTTCATTTATAATTGTACTTAAAACTGATAGACGACCAGTAACAGACAATTAATAAAAATATAATTAGGTATGTATGGACCACGGGATGGCAAAAAAAATCTGCTTCGAAGAAAAATGTTGACATAGCTTACACGCTATGAAATTAGATAAATAGAACACTATGCTTACTCCTATGTACAATAAAAAGCTAGAGATTAAAAAATAAATGATAATCAAATTATTGTAAATATCTTGCAAACTAGTAGGTACAACTGTAATAGTATTGCAAAATACATGTTATAACAAATATTATATTACTTATGCTATATAAATTTATTAGCACATAATTACATACAAGTTTAATATGTATGTTGTATACATAAACTATCAATAATAAGAATGTAGGTATAATATAACTGAACTTTAACAGAATTTTTAAATATGCTTAAAATATCTTAAATCTTTTGGACATATTTCTAGATATATACACACAAATATATATATATTAGCTAATTCTATTATATTATTTACAGAATTTTATTTAAATATAAATTTAGAAGTCTTTTGAGTAAGTAGAAGAAAGTTGATGAATTTATGTAAATATAGATATACGAAAAATAATATAAGAACATACTAAACATGTTGCATTTACTAAGATGTCAACTTACAAATTACATCAACTAATTACGTTTATTTCATCTATCAAATTTTTCTGCTTATAACATATATATATATTTGTAAAAAATAGTCGATTATTTAAGTTATATTAATACATTTAATATGCATTAGATGTATTGATAAACCAATATATGTATTGAAGACTATTCAAATAAAGTAAACCCATACATTTTCAACAAAGGTAACTAAAATTCAAATATATTACACCAGTTGCTAAGTTAGACACAAATCACTCTAATTTATTCTATTAAAAAACATATAGCGTTTCATACATAAATATTTAATTCAAATCTAGACACTGCAATGACTAAGCTAATATATGGGAGCCTCGGAAAAAAATTTACATAATGATTACTACAACGTAACAATATCCCTATTTGATCATAAATTAGATGTTGATCAATGTGTAATGAATGTTTATAACAACTTTTAAACTACAAAATATAACAAATACTTAATAATACACAATGCACGTGCCAGTTTCCAATATTCCAAAATTTGATAAAGATGCATTGCCCTAAAAGATTCTGTTGTGTAAAAATATATTATGTACCTTATTGATGTAATGCGTGGACCATGGATTCCTACAGAACGCTGAGAATAACGAATAAAGAGCTATACATTGGACTATTATGATGCACAGAAAAATTATACACAAAAGATGTCACTCATGGTATTCAGAAAAAAGTGAGGTCACTTTCCCCATCGCTGTTGCGTTGATGAATAGTGTTTGAACGCCTGAATAAACTGCGACCAAACAATGTTGTGATGAGTTGGAATGGATCTAAATAAAAAGTCATAATTACATTGTAACTTGCATTACATTAAATTACACTGTAAGCTGTACAGCATTATGTTATTACCATAGAAATTAATCAATATATAGAATTAAATAAAGGATATATAAAGTTAAACAAATATTTATGTTTATACATAGATTTGGAAGTTAAATTTAGACAAAAGCCTTCATAAAATAAAGGAATGATATTGAAGCTTGTTGCGATTTTCAGTGGTTAAGTCTATAGCTAGCTTTCAATTGCAAACTGAAATGATCATAAATTGATATTGTAGTAGTATTGTATACCTATAATATATATATATACTTTTGTCATAAAGCTCAAAATTCGATAACTTACTACTATTTAAAAGTATTTACTGAAAAAATATTCCGATTAAACAAATTCAAAAATAAAATAAATGATTTGGGAAATCATTGTAAAATATATTTATTACACACAACATATTCGAAATCCGTCATTTTATTCGATAACATATGTATTTAACAGCCTAAACTTATTACTTATGAATTTAAGCATCATCTAAAAAATTAAACAGATTTTACAATAATTATAGTAGTGGTATTAAAATAAATATGAAAAAGTTTGTCTCAAAATTAGACATTAAATACACTTAAGTGCTTATAACTATGTACTTGGATCGTTTTTGATGTATATAAATTTAATCATTTACGCATATGGCACTAATATTAAAAAATAACGACACAGTTAGACATCAGAAGAAATATAATCAGTATCGAAATACCCACGAAGTAAGCTATAGCATGCATTATAAAGTGCTATGGACATTTATACGCATGTAAGACAACTGTATGCAATAAAATTCCACACAACACACAAATATTTATGTCTATAGATATTTCATATGCGTTTTAAGCTCTATTCATAAATATTATGGCAATAATATTTAGTGCCATTCTTTTTAGCATTATAGTATATGTATATTTCAGATTGCCCACTAACACTGTTCGAAGCTCAATACTAATGTTTCAAATTAACACAACCACTATGGCGTCCGAAGGCAGGCTCTCTGGGCCAGAAGACGACCATAAGTGTACTACTAATTTCGAGACCCCAATTCCGCTGCAGAGAAGACCTCACTATAGAGAAGCTTGCTTGCTGATGATTGCAGTACAAAAAAGGTCTGTCTGAAATTAAACCATAATTCTCATGGCCGATATGATGCGAAAGTTGGAAAAAACATCATAACATCATTAGTGATGGGCCGCTAAACCTGGAAATGAACCTGGATGAACGTGATGAACCTGGAAATCAGAATGAAGCCGGATAGAAACTGGTTGAATTTTTCATAAAAAATCAACATGCTCACGATAAGCTACTAACACACATTACAGACGTACAGAGACGAGTCAACGAGAAATCAGATTCATTATTACATGATACGAAATAGAAAGAGATTGAACTCTATCATAACAGGCATCAAAACCTACCCATGTGAATGTAATGGCTCAGACCAACGAGCTGTTGATAGACAATCTGCAACTTAGACTTAAAGCACAGAAGAAGCAGGCAATAATCAAAAGATATGATGTAGCCAATATCCATGAAAGTTTCAAAATCGAAATAAAAAACCGATTCGAAGCCCTCATGGTAATCGACGAAGAAGAAACCCCTAACAAACTATGGAAAAACATCAACCGATCTTGCACAAGACAGCAAAATAGTTCATCCCAAAGCGCAAGTCAACGATATCAAACAGGATGATATCTGATGAAAGAATCGCACTAGCAGACCAACGAAGAAAGCTGAAAGCAAGTGGAAAAACTTCGACAGAAGAAAAAAGCTATTACCATAAGCGACTGCAAGATCGAAAAAAGCTCAGAAAAAAAACAAAATGAGAAGATTGTCAATGAATGCGCGGAACTGGAGCAAAATAGCACGAGTAACAAATCTAAATATCTATTTGTCTCTGTTAAAAAGCTTGGAAAGGTGACAACAGTACGGCTGAACGTAATGAAGGATGCTGATGACACAACACTGATGGAAGGTGACGAAATAAAAAACAGATGGCGCATGTACTGTCAGAAACTGTTTAAACGAAAAGAGCCCTAACGACCAACATCGAACACGACAACGAACCGACGATTTTCTTAAGAAAAATCGAAGCAGCAATAAAAAAAATGAAAGATGGAAAATCACATGGTTTCGATAAAATTCCGACTGAAATCCCCAAAGCTACAAGAGAATCTGGTATCAAGCTGATACACACGCTATATATGTATGTCACAAAATCTGGAAAGCCAAATCTTGGACAAAAACAGTCTTCGTCATCATTCTAAAGAAAGGTGATACAAGAGAGTGCGGAAATAACCGTACAATATCACTTATCCCACAAGATACTATTTGTAGGTACGTAATTATTCGTAGAATCCAAAAGAACCTCGACTGAGAAATACCACGGGAGCAGGCGGGGTTTATGAAAAATCGGGAACTCATGATCACATTGCAAACATCAAATGGATCATCGAAAAATGCATGGAAAACAGACAAAGTCTTTATCTTACATTTATAGAGTATGCAAAGGCATTTGACACCGTAAGGCTGATCGCACGTGGGACACACTTCAAGAGATGGGATTCCCATATCATATCATCGAGCTGCTATGATTGCTTAATTCCAACCAGAGCTCCACCGTCAGAAAAGCATTTGGGGACTGCGAATGGTTTAAGTAAGACCAGAGCGTTTGGCAAGGATCTCCTTCCCCCAATCTTCACACCTATTCAACACTTACGCAGAAGGCATAGTGCGCAATATTCTTGATAATTTTGATGGTGGTAAAAAGATAAATGACACACTTATAAATATAATCTATTTTATACTGACGAAACGACCCTTATTGCAGCCTCACATGAAGACACGCAGCCTCTGATCGAAAAGGAATGCATCGCAAGTGAAGACGCTGACCTTTGTTCCTAAAAGTCAAGAAAACTAAGTCAATGCAAGTGGCCGTCAGTGAGAAACATCAATTCACAGCAAACGGCGAAAACATTGAAGATGTCAAAAAATTAAACTTGCCTGAATCTTCCATTACAAATCAAGAAGAAAGCACTAAAGAAATATGTAAAACTGCGAATTGACATGGCACGCTCGGTTATGTTTGACCTCAATTACTTATGGCGTAGCCACGAAATCAGTGTCAACACCAAGATCAGACTCGCTAAGTGTCTAATTGTTTCAATCGCAACATACGAATGTGAATCGTGGACTCTGACTACGAACAAAAAGATGAAAATAACGGCGTTTGAATTATGGACATGGAGGAAAATACTACAGATCGGATGGCGCATGCTAACTAGTCAAAGTGAGAAAACCTAAAAGTTTGGTAAACAATTTACCGACAGAAAAATTAAATACTTTTGTCATATTTGTCGACGAGGTGAAAAATCTCTAGAAAAGCTGGTGATGCAAAGTAGTGTTGAAGGTCCAGGAAAGCCAGGCAGACCTATAAAACCAGATGGATGGATCACATAAAGGCGGTAACCGGCAAGACAGCAGGGCAGTTGAACACCATAGCAATGGATAGAGAATACTGGCGATACAAATATTCGATCCACAGACTTGAAGGATTGACGACGACGACTAACACTGTTAAATACATATATGTCTGTCAATACAACCGAGAAGTGAAAAACACAAAGCTAATAATTATATATTCCCTTTGAATACTTGTAGAAAATTTTAAGTATTCCATATTTAGATGATAATGACCCTTTAATGTAATAAATCTAATTTCAGCATCAAAAGCACGATTACTAGAGCTCAATGTACAATTGAAATAATATATACACGTCTTTTATTTTTGAACAGTATTAACATCACAGTATATATAAACAACACGAGAAAATGATTAATTTAAATATGCAGCAGTAAAAGCAACAACAAAAAAAAACACAAAAATATGCAACTAAAATGTTTCAATGCAGTGTGCATATATTTTGAACCCGATTAGTACAGTATTTTTAAACAGTTTTCATAAAACTACAAAATAATACGTATAAAACAAAAAATGCTTACGAAATTTCCGTGAAGCGCAATTGCCAGGGACAGAAACTAATAAGAGTATCGGCACAGCCACACTTAATAGCCAGTTCTGGTTCAGGAAGGTGAGATATCTCTACAATATAAATGATAAAACAGTGCACTGTGACTGTACATGTTACACTCGTGACTACTTTTTCCAACTGTTCAAGAATGTAGAGTATAGTAATAAATGAATATATCACAGGTCTGTAAATATGATGAGAACTATCAAATAATATTATTTTGGAATAATATACAGATTTTATGCTCAAAAATTGTTGTTACATTTAAATCAAAGCATAAGTGTATAATTCCATCTGCTTATTATATACCAATGTTAATACACTTGGCAATATGTAAAATGTTTTTTGCTACAAAATTAGGTATTAAGAATAATACTCATATTATTTCAGTTTACATAGTTAAATTGAAGATATATTTAAATTATATACGCATTTGAATAGCAACCACCTTGAAGTCAATTATCTGTGTAGTCAATACTCCATTCTAAAAATAGTATAAAACGATGAACGAAATTGCCCAACCGTTTTTTACAAATCAATATAACATCAATGGTCAATAACTTACTAAAAATTGTATCATCAACATCTTCGTAACTAATGTTGCCTTTGCACTGTGAAAGTTTTTTCGCAGCATCTACGATAAATTGTTTACCACAGTTTGGTGAGACAAGATGAACCTCATACTTGACAGAAGCTATAAAAGACAAAATTATAACATTATAACTATTGATAAGTAGAAATGAAAAAACAGGTACGATATTAAAAGTGTTCATTCATTAAAACTACCAATACTATCAATTAAATGGCATCTAATATCAAGGTATTGACTTTATGTTTACTCAACTGTAGTTGAAAATGCACACTATACCTCGACTAAAAAAATATATTCAGTAAAATAATAAAATACTGTTTACAGTTATAAAGGTACAAATTCGGATTATTACATTTAAGAAATCTCAGTGTTTCGATTTAAAATTATCTAGATAATTTGAACGCATGGATTAAAATGATAATTTTATATAATTTTTAATTTTATATTGTGCATGAAACAAACAAGTTATTAAACTTGAATCACACTAAACAAAAATAATTATATTAGTGTACAAAATATCATCCATTTGGTGCAAAAGTCAATAGTTATTTATTGGGCATTGAATGTGTTTATTGCAAGTTACAATTATCGAGTAGTTATATTAAGAACGAGTAAATAACAGATAAAGATACCTACTTAAGAGTAAGAAACAGTTTAGCATGTTTTGGTCATGATTCATTTAATAAGTAACATTGAAAAATCTTAATTTAATCTGTATGACAGAATTAAATAATTCGAATGTTACTAAGTTTAGTCATGCTTATTCACAATTAACATTATAAAGCATGATATACCCATTAATGAAAGCAATAAATATATAAGATTAATTATATAGTATAGTAATAGCATGACCAACTGAAAACAGTTTATAATTTAAAGAAAATTGCTCAACAAAATTTCAACTATGATATAATTTACGAATGTTCATTGATAAACTTGAAGCAGAATTCAAACATTATAAAAATATAAATTTTTGGAATGAGAAAACTAGACTTTACTTAAACTATACATATTAAAAGTTTTAGATAAATAGCAAGCCAAATCCACTTGTCTAATAAATGAAAGAATAGAAAAAAAATCTTTCAAGGGTTTAAAAACCCTAATGCTTTCATAAAGCTATTAATTGCATTGTACATTGCTTATTGTTTCACACATTTGATAGATGTTGACAACAAAATATAAATTTGTGCATTAAAATTGATATCAAGATCAAAGTTACCTGATTTAGTACTCTGTGAACTTTTACTAATTACAGCAACTTCTTCATCCAATGAGATATTAAGATCATCATATAAATATGTCTTATGCTTATTTAGTTCATTTTCTAAGGATTGTTTTGCAAATAGAAGAAAACCTGAAATACAGAAAACCATTATAATTAGAATTAATGTTGTAAAAAGCAGTAAGTATTTTTTGTTATGAATTGTAGTTCATATAATAGTATAAAAAAATAAAGTATATGACAAATTTGTTGAATAATTATAATAACAATCTATATAGAAATGGAATCTAAATCAAATAAGAAATGAACAATCAATTTTGAAATAACCTAGAGCATAAATCGGAAAATGACAGGAACTTTTAAACATTTTCAGTAAACTATTATATATTTTAATAGAACTTAGAACAATGATTCAAAAATGTCAATAACCTCTTCAATGATCACCAGCAATAATTCAGTTGGTGAATATTGACCACCCCCATTTGACCTCCACTCTATGGCCACCAAGAAATTTGGCCACTAACAAATATACATGTATATTTGAAAGTTAGATTAATTTGAGATGTTAATGTAAACAAACTAATTAGGAGCACAAAATATACATGCAATGTGCAATATGTAGACCTAATTACATTAAAAAATTAATAATATTAATTCAAATTTAATTCACAGATCTAATTTTAGTTCAGAAATACACAGAAGCATGAATTATTAAGATGGATAACATGCACATTACTTTTCATAATTATTTCACTTAGTGATAATGAATTAAAAAATGTAAATTTTATGAAGTGTGTATATCAGGAAAAATTATACTTGCCATACAATTATTACAAAAACAAAGTACATTAATAGGTTCCTATTATAATTATTGTACATGCTTTTTCATCCTCAGTTTCAATTAGGCAATTGGCAGTTTATAGTGATCTAATGGAAGAAAATATTAATTAAATACATAACTGCAACTATTATGCTTGAAAGAATTTAGTATGTATTAAATGTTTCATGCTTCTAATCTGTTTACTTAATATTAACATTTATAGTGTAATGTTAATAACATGTTTCATAATAATTACGGAAAGTTGAAAATTAATCTAACTTTAAAGCATACATTTATTACTGCTGGTGGTCAAATGGTGGCAGCTAAATGCTCTGTTCAAGCAATAATAAGAAATGTTTAAGCAACAATATTCTGATACACATATATGTATTAAAAAATGCACATGACATGAATAATGATACACAGGGTGGCCATACTAAATCAAAAATAAAATTTGAGTATATTCAAGTATATTTTAATAAAATTTGAGTATATTTTGAAAAAATTAAAGTATATGATTCTCATCTTGAAAATGCAAAAGAAGTGTTTCACATGTCTAACACAAATAAAAAATATATTCAAAAATTTGTGAAACTAAAAAAATTCATTTATTATGTTGAATTGGTGAAAATAGCAATACATTGAAAAAAATAAAATGTAGAATTACATTAGTTTTGTGCCATCTATATACATTTTTTAATGGTGCACACAGTTTAAGCAATTTTTAATTTCAACTTTTTCACAAGATTAGGATCAAGTACTATTAGAAAATGTACATTGTTGTTTTAGTCCTAAAAAATGTCAACTACTTCTCCTAAAAACAATAACAAAAACTATAATAACATAAATCTAACAAATCTAATTGAGCCTATGAATAAAAAGCACAGCTTGTTCACAAAATCATGATCAAGTACTGCTAGAAAAATGTACATTATTGTTTTAGTCATAATGTCTATGGTTAATATCCTTTTGTCGTGGGATTGAACATTGTAAACTTTAAATATTTTCACTAATTCAACATAATAAATGAAATTTTCTAGTTTCACAAATTTTTGAATATATTTTCATTTATGTTAGACATGTGAAACACTTCTTTTGCATTTTCAAGACAAGGATCATATACTCGAATTTTGACAAAATATACTCCAATTTTATCAAAATATACCCAAATATACTTGAATTTTATTTTCAATTTAGTGTGGCCACCCTGAAACTCATAATTATGTTTTTATTTTCTGTTTTATTTTACTATAACCAACAAGAAGGTACTCTGTTTAATTTGGTAAATAGCTTAGGTATTTGCTTTAAATAAACTGCAGCATTTACTTTGAGGCAATGAATTCTCTGGTCACATTTGAAAAATGTTGCTGGGCATTGTCATGTTGCATAATTGAGTTCTACTTGAGTTCTAATTAAAATTACTTTACCATTTTGTTTCAATTCATAGAGGAAGAATTATGCAAATGTTGCCTCAAAGAATTCACAGTATTTTTCAAAATTATTGACAGATTGATGCTAATGAAGCACCATGAAGAAGCTCAGTCCTTCAAAGTTTGTAATGATCAGAGTTATAAACTTCAATTCCATTGGAGACCTCTTAGGAGTTGTCTGCACATCAATTGCTTACAGATTTCCGTTTTAAATCATTGGTAAGGATGTGAAATATCATTTGTTGACAGGCACCATGTAATTCTGCAAACTTTCTGCAAATAATAATATTTATATTATTTATCTCAACAGTCATTCACAGATTCTCTCTGCATACATATCATAACAGATACTAAACTGGCCATTTTTTGTGTTATACCCTATCAATGTTCAAGTTACAAATGTTCATCTAAGAGCTACTGTCTCATGGTCCAATATCAACTTCTTTTTATCTTAAATTTCGACAAACCAACAACCATCAAAGTTGGTACCAAACATCTCCTCTCCCAACAGGAGTCATCACCAATGGAGCTCAAAGTGATCAGGTGTGGCACCTCTTCCAAACATGGATGGATATCAATGAGTCTTATCCATACAAGGAGCAGGCTAATATAATGCTTGACTGTCAATTCTAACAATACCACACACTACTACCATAGCATCATCAGATTAAACAGAACAGAAACTTGTTCTTCTATGACCATCAAGATTCTTGAGTCACTATTAATAAACACATTTGATGGACGTGTATCTCTATCAAATGACATATTAAGTGTAAAAGTGCCACATATCAATCTCTGCAAATAAGTTTACACATTAGAATTAATCATTACATTTATACCACACCAACTGCCCCATGTTTCTCCTACCTTTGTGTGGTGTGCGGTGGACCCATTGCAGATACCACCATGCTGGAGACTGAATGTGACAAAAAGAGGTACACACAACTATTCTACTACTTGACCAATACTATTACCTAAAGAAGAATCCAGAAAAGACAATGACAATAGCAGATGGTGATAGGATTGCTTGAAAATAATTCCAACTATGACTGGGTAATCTACACTGATGGGTCAGCTATGGAAGGCAGAGTAAATGGAGGAGTGGGAATAGTGTGTACAAAAGGAAGTGTAGATAGACTAGAGGAATACAAGACTATGAGGAAGAACACAGGCAAATGCTGTTCATCATACCAAGCAGAGATGGTGGCAATTGTGGAGGTGCTTGAGTGGCTGGAAGTAAAGAAGAATGAATAAAAGACAGTTAGAATTGTGTTGGACAGCAGATCGTTCCTGGAAGCATTGCTCTTCAATCCAGCAACCATGAACCATCTTTTAAACAAGATTTACAGGTGGACAAAGAACTTGAAGGTTGAGGGCAGATTGGTGATGTTCATGTGGGTACCAAGCCACTGTGGTATACCTGGTAACGAGATGGCAGACATAGAAGTAGGAGGAGTAGCAGAAGGCGCCCAGATTGGGGAGGAATGTCTCTTTGACATTAGTAAAGCTAGAATATTGTCTAAAGAAGTGAGCCATAAGTTTTCAAACAAGAAAATTAAAACCATCTATTGGGACAACCATATCAGCAGAGAGGATGAAAAACGTCTTGCTTGATGTCACAAATACTTGAAACATTCCATTGCATGTTATACATGCATAAAACACCAAGCTCCATCTTTGTATTATATAAAATTGCCATTTTAGATGCTAAAATTGCATAAAAATGTCTTGCTAGCCATTATAATTATGAAAAACGTCCAGCTTGATGCCACAAATACTTGAAACATCCTATTACACATTATACTTGCATAAAACGCCAAGCTCAATCTTTGTTTATATATAAAAACTATTTTAGATGCCAGAATTGCATAAAAATATCCTGGTAGCCATTATGCATCATTTAAAATGTACTGCTTGATGTCACAAATACTTGAAACATCCCATTGCATGTTATACTTGCATGAAACGCCAAGCTCCATCTTTGTACTATATAAAATCGCCATTTTAGATGCTCAAATTGCATAAAAACATTCTGCTAGCTGTTATGCATTATGAAAAACGTCCCGCTTGATGTCACAAATACTTAAAATGGAAATGATATAAAAATATTAAGCTATATCATATTTTTTGCAGATGATACTTGTTTCTTTTGCACTGGAACACATTATATGAGTTTCTTACAATAAATTAGTAAATAGAAAAAACACACTGATTTAATAAAATCATCAAATAATATATTAATTCATGTTGGTAAACATAAAATTAGTAAAAAACATCTACAAAATATTTAGGACTCACACTTCAGAATAATTTAAAATGGGATATTCACATACAAAATATCATAAATTATTTAAATTTGCAAATCCCTCTATATTACCAAATAAGAGGCATTCACCCAATGGAAAAAAGAATGTTAATTTATAAAGCAATATCTTTTTCAAAAACGAATTATGGTACTGAATTATTTTCTAGAAAAGAGACCAAATGGGTAAAACAGTTACAAAAAACACAAAACAGAATTCTGAAAATCTTACTAAACAAGAGTATCTTAGCTAGAACTAATTCTTTACATAAAGAAATATAATATTAAAAATAATGGACCATGTTAAATTAAGACTGCTACTTATCAGCCATAAGGTTATATATAATAAAGAATTTCAAAATACTGCACACAAACAAATGCATACAAATACACATTCAGGCAGAAATTTTAGAAATAATATGGACCTCTTAATAGATACAAATTCTTTTCTAAGTGTCAACAAAGTCATTGAATCAATGGCTTTTCTATGGAACAATTTTTACCAAAATCATAAAACTATTTCAAAAGGAAACAAATTTAAATCTGATATTATAAAATCCTTTTTAAATGGATATTAATTCTTTGAAACATATGTTCTAGCTGAGCGAGTTCATTGTACTTTTTATATTTACAAAACTTGATACAATATAAATTTTACTCATGATTTTATACATATCTATTCACACATGCCTTAAACATTTTATGGGGTTAAATAGTCAAGCCTAAAAGCTTGTTTTTATTCCAGAGTATTATACACTATTACTATTGTATATTTTATGCCATTTTAATTCTCAAATAAATGTTTATATTATTTTATTCAACATTATGATACAAAGATCAACAAAATGTTACAATGTGAGATAACTTATTGAATCAGTTTGCTTGTGGCGTTTCATGTCTGTGTTTCATAATTCATCACAAAGATTACTACACTTACAAAACGAGTGTGTGACTATTTTGATGTGTAATAAGACATTTGAAGTATTTGTGACATCAAGTGGGACGTTTTTGATAATACATAATGGCTAGCAGGACGTTTTAGCATATAAAAAAACGTTTTTATATAGTAAAAATATGAAGATTGGTGTTTTATTTAAATATAACATGTAATGGGATGTTTCAAGTATTTGTGACATCAAATCAAGCAGGATGTTTTTAATAATGCATAACGGCTAGTAAGACGTTTTTATGCAATTTTAGTATCTAAAAGTACAGGATCTAATATTAGCATGCAAGGTTAATAATAATACACAATCTTATACATATTGTAATTTATGTAATTAAGACATTCGAAAATTATTATCACTTCTGTTGGAACATTTTTTATGATATAAATAAAAAAATGATAATAGTAATAGTAGGTGATCGACTTGATCTCGAAAGAGGCTTTGATTTCCCTTTTCTTTGTACCTAGCAAATTATTTTTGTACTCATCATAATGAAATGTAATTGTACTATGAATAAAACAAATTATTATTATTATTATTATTATTAATACATTGTAAAAGTTATTTTTTGTAGCTTATACAACATTAATGGACAGGGTTACATAGATTGATTATTTATCATAATTAATGCACTGCAATTAAGCTCATTTAAAAAAAATTGGTAAATATACATATTCAATTTTTTTATTATTATAATACTTGAAATAAAATATGTTGTTGTGTACTTCACAAGTCTTTTCCGACACATTTTATAAATGTAAAAATATTTAGCTTAAGGTAACACAATCAATGATGAATCAAACGACACACACTGAGGATGATAAAAAAGAAATACAGCAATCTACAACTTTCTCATTGTTTTCTGCAGTCATGGACATACGTTGATTCATGTTGTGTCCCTACCAATTGATTTTTTGGCAAACACTGAAGGTCATCAAAAGAAGCTTGATCATATCGATATCACAGCAATTCCTTTTGCTACACAAAGAAAGCACAAAACTGAGATGAATGCTTATTTGAAATATATTTTATATTATTTTAACATGTAGTAGTTGTTGATATTGTTCAACACATTGTCAGAAATATTTTGATATGGTTTTATCAGTTCATTAATTTTTATTATGAAAAACAAGACTTAATCATAAACAAAAAGTTATGCATTGTAAGGAAATCTTATATATCTATAAACAGTTTTTTAAATATGCAGTACAACCAATTACTTTATAAATTGCTCCATAGTTAATTAATACAAATTTTAGATTTTTAAACACTAATTAATACATTTGTAAACTAATAGAACTTTGCCTCGGACAATTGATAATTAATTAACAGGTATATAAGACGATATATAAGTATATTAAAATATATTAATAAGGTGTATGTCAATATATTTAAAACAGTTTTAAAATATAGAAATTACCTTTTAAAAATAAAAAAAATGTCCTGCTAAATATTCCACTAAACGTCCCTAAGCTTACATCAAATACATCAAATTTTTATATTTATCCTTGATTTTCTTATTTATTCTGAAATAAAAAATACCTATTCATGGTATTCAATATAATATATATATATGACTTTATATAGTTGTTATAGTATATATATATATTTCACTAATGGGTCATTCTCACAAAATGGGATGAATATTTTTTAGAATTGAAAAAAATAAATGTTCCTGTTGGTAAAATGTTTTATTATTTTTTGGTGTATAATATTTAAAAGCATATGAATAATTAAAAAAGAGAATAAGGATTGTTTTAGTTTATATTATATTATACAATATTGATCCATAATAAACATTTTATCAAATAAAGGTAGGACAGTGGGTTTAAAAAAAATTTAGTGTCATAACAATGCCCAGTGAAAATGTTGATTGTATTATGTTTCTTGACACAAATAAACAGTGAGTTTAAAATAATTTAGTGTCATAACAAAGCACATTAAAAATGTTGATTGTATTATCTTCCTAAGTACATGGAAATCACTTTCCACTAATAATAAAAATAATTGTTTGTTGGCTTAAGTATATGTCATAGACGTAGACTATGGTATAGATAGATATCTTTGATTATATATATACAGACAATTGTTTATCAATTAATTTCACACCTTTAACATTAAATTTTAATATTAGAATACATTATGTTAGTTGTATGGATCGATATGACGTCATAATGTGTAGGCAGTGAAGAATTACTCTGCACAAATGATTTGTAGTATGTTTAGACAATTTCTATGCTGACCAATCAAATTAATGCTCTTTACTATAGGGGGGCATAACTCACTGTCGAAAATGAAATTATCAACACTTGATTAATATTTCATTAGTTAATATCTCATCATTAATATTTCACTTTTTCTCATACAGCTTTACATACTATATAACATTTTTTAATCTATATTTGTTTAAATATATTTTGTATTTGTAAAATGAAAAAAAAAAGAATATTGTTTTGAATTTTTTAAATTAAACTATATAAGTATATATAAATTGAATTGTTTGAATAAAAAATTTAAGCCACCAAATGATTACTTTAATTATTAGCAGAAAGTTATTCCTAGGTATGTACTTAGGAAGATAATGCAATCAATATGTTCAATGGGCATTTTAATAAAATATATAATATTGTGTATTTTATATATTTAAGTAGTATATTATTATTTAAATATAATTTTAAGTCAATGAACGATTATTTTTATTATTAGTGGAAAGGGATTCCTATGTACTTAGGAAGATAATACAATAAACATTTTCAATAAGCATTTTTTTCATTAAATGTTTTAAAATTTAATTTTAGTGAGTAGTATAGCAGACTATATATATATATGTATATGAATAAAAAATTAAGCCAGTGAACAATGATTTTAATTTTTGACAGAAAGTGATTCATATGTGTCAAGAAACATAATAAAATCAAAATTTTCACTGGGCATTTTTTTGGACAACATTTTTTTAAAACCCACATAGTGCATTAAACAACAGCAAAAATATATAATAAACAATAATTATCTATTAAATATAGAGTTAATATCATAAGTAGTATATAAATTATTAAAAAATATCCTCAATTTTAACTCAAATTGCACAGTTAAAATAATATTATTTGCTGTTTTTTTTAACAAAAAATCAGTAGATAGTTTTTGATTACTTTTCTAAATAGGTAATTACAAACATTATTGGAGCTTAAAACGCATGCATTACCATATATGGTAATATATATACATATTTTAGAAACATTGTTAGATACCCAAAAGATAAGTATGCATATCATAAATAATGTTTTTTAAAGTATGTAATTTTTCTGATTTGTTGGTGATGTGACAAGGTTCAAATTATAAATATTTAAACTTCAATATATTTCTGGGAAAACTAGTTTTAATACAAGTCCAGGTAATATAAATATAATTTATAAAATATATACAGTTATATATTGGTCTAGTAACACATATATATATTGTTATAGTGACATAACACTCATAAAATAGATATGCTTACTAAAATTCAAACAATATACTTTTCATACATATTAAAATTCAAACTGGTCATACTTTAACATACCTGATCCTGATACCAAATAATTTGACAACAATTAATTATGGTAATATATATGAATTAATTAGGAATGGAAATACAACACATAGTATGTCAAACATAGTTCAAAAACATGTAACAAAAATAGGTATTAAAATTTGCAATTTAAAAAAAATTACATCATTTAAAAAATTTGCATATGAACTTTGCTATTTAATTCTCCTGGAAGGTCCATATTGATTGCAGCAATGAATTTGCTCGTTTCATGTTTCAAAATTGCATGTCTTGCATTTGTCAGACTTTTTATTGCTCCTTAAGTTTCCTTTCTATAATATCATATTTTGTGTGTGGTGATTAGAGGATTCTGTAGAAATAATTGAATTTTCACAAGTTTTGAATTTGACAACCTCGATTTAATCTTTTCTTGGATTGACAAGACAACCTTTTTTTCTAATCTCCATATATTACGTTTTTTGGTTTGCAACTAGTTCTATAATTTCTTGATCATTTGATTTTTTGTGACACCTGTTGACTGATTCTTGTTCTTACTTTCTTTCTTGTAGAACTACTAATTGAAGACACTGAATCTCTTTTTTGCGATATATGAAAATTTGCTCACATTTGTTGTTTTCTTCTTTCAATTTTTGTAGCCATCTCTTTTTATTACTCCTGTTGGTATATATGTAGCTATTTGTCTCTCCCTTTGTTTGAGTCGCAACGTTGAACATTTAATATAATATGGTAATGAAATGCAGCCATTTTAATTCTAAGTTATATACAAGTGCAAATTTACAGGAGCTGCATTTACTTTCTAGTAATAATAATAATCTGTTAGTGATGTGACATGGTTCTCAAAGACAATTTAATATATAACAAATAATGTGTAATAACCATATGAATCACATACGTTTTGCTTGAAACGTTTTCCAGTGTGAATCATTAAAAAGACACGCCATAAATTGTGTTTTCCTGTGTTAATAATTTAATTTACAACTAGATAAATCAATATTTAAAGTTTTAAATACGTTCCCTGATAAGGCTCAGGTTATTTCAAAAGTAATTTAAAGGTTATGAAGTCTGTCAGTCAATCCCTGTGAAATAAGTGCCTTTTAATGTATTTAGTGAGAATGACCCTAATATAAAAATAATTATGTTTAAAAATGACTGGGGGGAGGAGGTGCAGGGAAGATGACAGAGAGGAAAATATGTAACTGTTATTTCTAATTAATATTAACAACAGAGAATATGGAAACAAATATTAGAAATATGTTTGCGACAATAAAATGTATTGTTTAAGTCAAGTTTATGTCAGGCAAATAGTTATTTTTTAATAATATACATTGTATGGTAAGTTTATATATATATATATATAATTTATATTATTATTATATTTATTATATTATGCATATTATTTATATAAATTAACATGTAAAACATGTGGGTATGACTTGTCCTGGGTTGGTACAACTTGTTCAGGTATGACTAATTCTGGTGACAAATAGTTTCAGGGCCGATGTGTCAGTTAAAGTAGGCTAAAGCAGAGCCCTTATGACGGCAGGAAATTAGGCAACCCTGGTATGCTACACTGTAAAAAATGTGTCGTAAATTTACGGCTGATAAGCCGTAATTTAACGGACTATGTAAGAAAACGGCTGATGAGCCGTAAAATGATGGCTATCAAATATCGGACGGCTTATAAGCCGTATTT
>JAYRBW010098170.1:0-14302 GCA_036023295.1 Invenusta paracnida | reverse complement strand
CCCACTAGTGCCGGTCGTCTATTCAAAAAAGTGATCAGTTAGATTTGAGGAAATAATGGAAATATTTGAAACTATATATTAATAATTGTAAACTTTACAGGTTATATCTACTTATTATTCTATCATATATCAAAATATCTGGCTCGATTTCAGAATTAAACTTGTTGTGTTAATATAATATATATTTATGATTTTCTTAAATAACGTTTATTAACGAAGGAAATTTGTTTTTGTTTCAGGGATTCGGACTACGAATTCAATATACCATTTAGTGATATCAAGCTGGGCGACTGTATCAAAAATGGAATCCGACGCAAAATTTATCGGTAAATTAAAAATCATTTATGACGTTTTTATTTAAACGCCTTATTATTACTGAGGCTTAATTGAAATATTAATACATTTATTGATTTTTTAGAGAAAGTGTTATCAGTATATGAAAACTTATAATATAACAAATCTTTCAATTGTATATTTTAAAATACTATTATTTATTATCATTAGTCTATTTCGGATCTTAAATTTAATGACTTCTAAAGATCTAAAGGTCATTTAATCGGCTTTATTCATAAAAACCATTTGTATGTTTTACTTTTAATAATATTTTCAGTTTTCTGTCTAAAATGTAAACATTTAATTTGATTTTAAAAATGATGTTATTTGCATGAGTATTTTTATTTAATAATTAAAATATTTGATTTGATTTTACAAACATTTACAAGCTTTATGATGCTTGTATTGAATTGAATAAAATATAGTTTTACATTGGTGGATTACACTATTGAAACAAAACTTTAGTGAGAGAAAGCCTGGCTAGTTTGTTTGAGTTTATTGGTTTTAATATTCGCCATTTGCTCTTTTCTAACCTTCTAAATGTTATAATGCATTACGTTTTTGAAATTTAGGCAATGTCGATATGAATATATTTAAATATGCCCAAATAAATTGAATCCTATATAGGCACCTCCTTTCTATGCTGAACATAATATGATTATATTTTATAAACAACTTGCTATCCTGGATTACGTTAAACATCAATCATAAATGTGTCAACATTTTATAACTTATGTATATTATATAGAAGACGTCCTGGTCAGAAAACCTGTCAACAGGTTAACCGATTAAATTGTCTGTAAGTGCTTAACTTGCAGCCTAATATATAATAAAATAAATGTATAAATGCTCCTGTATGACATTAAAATAATAATTGTGAAGTTTTTTTTATATATTATTTACTCATACATACATCATTCCTTATAACTAAAACTAGTGTTTATTTGATGGATGTATAACCACATTGGTAAGCGTATACGAAACAAATATTTATCATACACTAAGTAATATAATGATATTTTTACAATTAATCTGCTTTAAAGCCTGTCTTAAAATAACTTAAAAAGAATGCCATTTATTTAAAATTGTTAATAGTTAAAAGTAGAGTACAAGAATATTAAATATTATATTATATAGTATTACTTGACAACAATATCAAATGTGTGTGCATAATTAGAATATACAAATTATAATGTAAAGTTTTTACAAAGGAATACTATGTTTAATTATAAAATTGTGCTCAAAATAAATGTACTACATACTTATATGTTTGGCTTAAAATACCACCCGGATCATTTATTTATCCTTATTTCAGTAATTTAAACTGAAAAAAGATGTCCCTTATGACATCAAGTTAGATATATCACTGCACTTTTAAGGGATATGATGCACTGTTTGTCCATTAATACTTTATTTACTAGTATCACATATTATAAGGTATAGACGAATTTGTACTTGAATGCACTTTTAAACACCGATGCTAACGAAGTCATCTACAAAAAACTGATAAATTACCTTTGTTGGATGATTCTCATCCCTTCTATTTGTAATATTTATATACTTAAAACGTAAGGCATAATCTCTTCAAAGGAAACTTTTTCCATGACATCGTTCTGTATTGTTATGTTTATTATATATATATATATATATATATGTGTGTATGGGGTATGTGTGTGTGTGACTCAAACATGGTACAGTGTTAATCAATAATTTGATATGATTTAATAAGTGAAAAGTCAATTAGGAGTAAAATTATACTGAAACGAGTGAAACAAGTGAAACAAGTTGCCAGTATACAAGCCAAAATATATCATGCTACTAATTTAGTCGTACTTGTTAATAATTCAAAATGCACATTTTAATTTATATTTTTGTATTTCTAAATGAAATTTTAAAATAAATATTTTGTGTTGGCATAAATAATATAAAATAAGGTGAATTTAGTTCCACAACACGTGCAAAGTTTATTGTCTGAATTTTCGGTATCGTATACCTTCCTGCTTCGTGTTAGTCACTATTTTTCACTTTGTTATTAGCCTCTGAGGAAGGTATACGATACAGAAAATTCAGACAATAAACTTTGCACGTGTTGTGGAACTAAATTCACCTTCTTATTTTATATTAAATGAAAATCTGCGCGAAATATTTTAGGATTTAAACAATAAATGGGACTCAGTATATTACTGTGGATATGCGTGTTGGTGTATCTGTACGTTATGTTTATAATGCGATATGATAATTCAGAGTTTACTTATTTATATTTATAAATAATAAAATGAAATTTAACGGTAATGGGAACATACATTAACCATTAAATGTAATGAGCGTCAGTTAATTTTACTTGCATTATTATTGATTTTCTGTTTGCATAACTGATTTGTGTGTACAAATTCTGTGTATACAAATTTCACAAGAAACCTAATAGGAAGGAATTCTAGATGTATACATTGGTATTTAAGATATATATATACGGCCTGCTTAGGGCCAGTCGTCACGTGATGCGTGGTTTTATAGCACGGTAGACTTTTATTTATTGAATAGAGATATGCATATAACGAACGGCAATGCTTTCAAATCTATCACTTTGTATGAATTATTTACAAACAAAATTTAACAAAATATAATTTAGCATCATCAATCCCATATTTTTATTCCTATCCATACAGGTTTTTTTTGGGGGCAGGGGGCGTGAAGGATGGAAGAGGGAGTGGGGGGGGGGAGGCTCTTTAGACCCTTTTATAATTTTTAAATTTTCTAATAGAGTAGAGTCTTTAAACTTCGTATATAGTGAAACAAACATGTTTTCTAACATTTTCCATTAAAAATGCCCAAAAATAGTTTGAATACACAGGTAATGTAAATATAGTATATGTATGCATTTAATTTTTTTTAAATAATGAAAATTCGAAATATATATTTACTAATATTATTAGTAATAAAAACAATTTTTTATTGTACTTTGTGAACTATTACATGAAATTAATCTGTTTGATTTTGAGAGAGACATGCAATTGTTATATAAAAAGTATGTTTTTCTAATGTTTTAGAAATGAATGCATTTTTAAAGTGTTGTCACTAGTGCTGGGTGCACATGAATATAATACCAATAAAGGTTATACAACTTTATTTTGAGAAAAGTCACGGAAACTTAATTTGCTCCATTCGTTTATTTTAAAATCATAGCAATAATGTGTGAAGGAATCTTAAATCCCCGGTATGGATAGGCATAATATGGATTCTAGCCTACTTCTATCATTTCATTGCATCATTCTCCTTCATATATTTTAAATAAGCATGCAGTACGTACCTATTACCTATCTTATCATTAATATCACAAAAGTTAAGGCTTCTTTATTTTCAAGTATTTGGATATTTTCTTTATTAATGCTGCTGAACAATGTACGAGCATAAAAAATGAATACAGTGTACTCTGCAACTAAATTATTTTAAAATACAACACCGACCAAATTACATCTTTCTGCAACGACGAAATTCAAAATATATCAAACTGGTGCTCAATGCATGGCCTTACTCTTTACATGCAAAAGACTACCTACATGTATATCTCTTGCAGTTTATGCCCGGCACCTTCGATAAATAAATTAAATCGCTCCTCTTCTTTCCGCACTCTTGGTATTATCTTTAATGATAAACTTACTTGGAATAACCATATTGACTTTATTATTCGCTTTGCTTCACGACGTATTTATGCCTTAAGAGTGCTTAAGCCTTTTTTAAATAGGACCTTCAAACTATATATTTTTCTTTAATTAGATCTATACTAGAATACTCCTGTCAAGTCTTTGTTGGCATGAATATGAATCTCTCTAATAAACTGGACGTTATACAAAACAGATGTTACAGAATCATCTGCAACGATGGTTGCCGACTGGCCTGCTTCCCTTCCCTACAGGATCGTTTAAATAAGCTCAGTATTGAAATTTTCATGAAAGCATAACATATTAAACACATCCTCAACCCTCTAATTCCTAATATACTTGCTTTCACTGGAAAACTCTATCCATTTCTACAAAACTACTAGACGTCTCAATTTATTTGTCCCTCACACCAGTATTATGATTAACTACGTATATCATTTAATTTGTTGCTTTACGTATCATACTATTTGTACCCATACTACTTTGTTATTCTAACATAATTTTGCTATACTTGAACCAGCATTTTTTTAATTCCCATTTTTATTTTAATAAACACTTATTATTATCATTATTATTAGAATTATAATATAATAGTCCACCGTAAGCTACCGAGTGTAAAGACATGTATCAAGATGATGCAACAAAATAGTGCTGTGCTTTAAGCAATATGTCGCACGGCGAGCTAAATTAATAAATTAGTTACTTAACTATAAATTGTAACGATTATTCATAATTCGGGATGAGACTATTTTAAATTGCTACACAAATTGGTAACAAAATGTGTATACCGTTTATTCATTCATCTGATTACATATTCCTTCAGTAAAGTTTTGCAGTAATAAGTTTCAAAATTTGTTTCTAAGTCCTAACAGCAAACCAGAATGACAAAAAAAAGTAATAGAGCATACATAAGAAGTTCACAAACCTCTTATTTTATCTTCAATCAATTTTCAAACTGGATTTCTTCCTCTTAGCTCGGATAAGTGAAACAATGCTTCCCTAAATTCCTTTCAAGCTATCTGCTCTTTTTTACGAGACCTTCTGTTGTTGTTAATATGAAAAATAAAATCTTAAACCGCTTAGTTGAAGAAAGACATGGGCGCAATATTTTCGAAAGACAGGAAAATATGAAATTCAGATGATCATGGGGCATTACCTCCACAAGCCTTTGTTCTTTTACTGTCTTACTTTATTTTGGTCTAACCACTTTTCTACCAAAAGAAATCTCGAAAGTTTGTGTCTATTAACCGTCTTAACTCCTATATTGCACAAGAATAGTTGAAATATAACATTTAGAGTTGGTCGAAACCTCACGAGGTTAAAACTAACAAAACGAGCTGAGGTCAGACACATGTTTACGATCTGATTAAATTAATTTTAGAAAAACAGACGATTTAAGAAATAAAAGAGTTTTAATTATCTAGTGGTTCCAGCTTAATTAAACGAATAATTTTAATTAAAATATAAATTAAAAAACGTATAGTGTACAAATATAAATTGGTGATTTAATAGAATACTGACTGCTTCTTTATAAATATGTTATATCAATGTAAAATTTTTAAATATATGTTTTGTTGTCTATATATTCAAATTAGTGGAATTAAATATATTGGTAATAAATATTTACATCTTAGTCCACGGATATTACATTAAAAACAACAATATATATTATAAACTATAAAGTATAAAGTATAATTTAGTTAAACAAGTTCTACTTGAAATGTGGTATATTGAATAGTGTATATGTACAATCTATAATTTATAATATAGGCTATTGCAAAATAATATAGAAATGATTTTAGAACAATGGTGGCCTGATTAAACATAACTAGAAATATAATAAATTTTATAAAATTGAATATTATGTAATTAGGAATATCAAAATTATTAGAGAAATATGCCATATTAATATTAAATTGTTTATTGATTACTATACTCGTACTAATAAAATATTACTTTTGTGATTTCTATAATTTTGTACCTATTTTATAGCAACTAATCTAAATATATCTATATTCGGTTTAATATTTTAAATAAGTTTTGTATATTTATACGAAATCAATAAGTATATTCGTGTTTCTATGCCATAACTGTTTACTAAACAAGATACTTTTTATACCTATGAATTCAATGTCTTATTATAACTTTTCGCATCAATACTTACTGGTTGATTCTCACATTGCGCGCAGAGGTCACTGGCACGGAGATGTTATGGTTCACATGTTGGAAGATCTGGATCACGAAGAGACCAGTCGGTTCTGGGAGGATGTCTCCAAACTGAGCATGACCCGGCATGAGAACATTGCTCTCTTTATGGGGGCCTGTATGGATCCGCCGAACTTTGCAGTCGTCACCAAGTCAGTGGACGTTGCCAGTTTTTTAGATTAATTATTCGGAATACTACTCATTAAAATAATACTATATTATGTATAAAAATGCATTTGTTCCTTTTGCGAATAACTCAGAAGGTTATAAATATTTATAAAAAAGACGATGAATATTTAATGACAACTACTGCAATATTTTCTTTACTGATGAAAGGGTCATTAATCTAAAACTAGAAGTCACTTGTTTCAGGCTTAAACTAAATATGTTTTTTGAAATTTTGTTACTTAAATTTTAGGTTTAAAGAAATTCATTTGAATCTTATTTAGTGATCGATTGGAAAACTCAGGAAAATAATTAAAAAAATGTTACCAGAAAAGTTTAAACTATTCCCACATTCAAATTAATTTATCGTAGCAATTGAGGTTATTTATCTAACATTATAGAGCATAGGTTTAATAATACCAAAAACGCGAGGAGAAACTTTAAAGAGAAATTCATATAAAAAGTGGAGCGTATGGTTTAGCGTAGTGAGTCAAAATCCAATGTAGTTTAATATTATTCAACTTTTGACGCGTCATGCCGTTTGGTGTAGTGCATTCTTTGTCCATTTACTGGCTGCTGATTGGGTAACTTATGGCTGATTTTTCCGTCAGCGAAAATACATGTACTTAGACGTTATAGATTTTATCTTCTCTAGTCTAAAATAAACGTAGTATATATTTTCAAGTAGATAATAATTTACTAATATTTCTAAATTTTCAATCGATAAAAAATATCAATAATATGCTGTATACCATTAGTATAAAAGTGTAATAGAATATAAATGTCTACTCTGTTTCTGAAAATTTTTAAAAATTACTTTTATAATTATACATTCTGCGCATTAAGCCAGTTTCAAGCCAGAATCGACTTCAGCCAGTTTTTTGAAAGATATATTTAAAATTTCTATTTTAATATTCTTTTATGTGATGAAAAACTTAAATCTATTGTATCGTAATCAATTGGGTATAAAACTGGAAAATCGGTATAACTGTTTAAATTACTCAAGGGACTCTTTAAAAATACTGGTATGAATTTATTATTTTTGAGACATTTTTATACACAAACATTGAAAATGACTTCCCCCAAATAATTATTAATATATATTTATATTACAGGTCAACAGTAAAAATAATCAATGCCATTCCACAAAGTCATGTTTAAAATGTGAGCTCACGGCGTCTAGGGACAAAGAACATTATATTCACAGTATGTGATTTCGAAGATGGTCTAGATTTATCATATAAAGGATAATTTTAATCTCATCAACAAATTTCATATTACCTAATTACAAGAACTCAAAATGTCATCCGTTATTTAATGTTTTATACGGGAATACTTCTCTATTAATGATAGTTAATTTATTTTAGTTAATGATACATTTTATGTGATTGATTAAAAATAAGACACCTATTTTTCCACTGCCGGATTATTATTATGATATACATATACATGTAAATAATATTATGAATAGATGTTCTATGAGATAACAACGACGAATAAAGTAATATAAAAAATACATTTTATAGTATAGATAAATTTTAAAACTAATTGAACATTCACTAAATTAGTGGTAAATGATAGAAAATGTCAGATGTTGAATGGCATTTTACTCTAAATTATTCTATATTTTATTCTGTTTATAATTCAAAATGATTGAAAAAATAACTAACATTTCGGCAAATGTGTAATAATTATTGAAAATTGCTAGATATAAAAAATGAAAAAGATATTTAAATTATTATTATGTTTTGTATCACCAATAATTCGAGTAATTAATGGAAATTTACTTAAAATTTATAAAATATATGTATAAAACCTGGTGAAATTTCAAATATTTTTCAAAAATGTTTCTGTAACAATATTTGATTAAATTATCCAACTACGAGTAAATAGCACGAAAAATATATTCTTCATCTATGTAATAGTATAATATAAATATAACAAAAGCCGAAAGAAAATATGAAGAAACTTGGAGAAAAGTAGGTATGCGATACCTTGGTCCCATCTTGTGATTAATGAAAAACAAGGGCTAAGCAGTCTTCATATCTGACCCTATATATGTGTGTGTGTGTGTACATACAATCTTCTGTGTAATCTAATTTAGCCCGACAGTGATAGAAAGATAGATAAAGTGAAGGCATAACTAGGATCGGACAGAGTAATCGATACTAAAGAATAGGGGAGATCACGTATACAGCGCAGTATAACAAAATATCCGCAAGTATGCATTCAATACTAATGACATACCGTAATCCTATTATATAATTATTAAGAGTGAGCTCGCTGGATTTTGTAGTCCGAGATATAGTAACTGCAAGCGAGAAATACTTGAGATATCTTTTGCGGTACAAATCCCTCACATCCCTCATTAAATCATCGAGATAGTTCAGTATATGTGGTTATTTATTATGTGAAGATATCTATAATTAACATAGCTGTTGGCTATTTAATGTTTTTGGCGTTGTGTGAAATTTTTTATTGTGATTTATTGTATGAGGTGAATGTATCTTGAAGTAAGTTAAGAAATCTCAAATATGCTATTTAAAAGTAAGAATTTAAATTATTAGCATAAGATTACAATAATCGTAAAGATGGAGCGATGTTTATGTAAATTATAATTTAATATATTTTCCTTACAGCCTAATTACAAAAAATTATTGATTTATACAAATCAAAATAGTAGCAATATTTAAAAAAAGTTCTAAACAGTGAATCATAGAACGTCACATAAATATTGATTTGTATTCGAATATACTCGTAGTTATTGAAACAATAATGTATTTATAACCAAATAACAATTAAAAAGAAAAACTACATAAATAAGCATAAGCTCACCATAATGAGCGTAAATAAAAAGGCCTACTCTTGGGAGTACAGGCTATTACCAGACAACGCTTCAAGTATTTGTAGGCGACCCTTCGCAAGCCCTCTTCACGCTGAGTGATGTCTAGTAAGCCAATCGTATTTAGTCATTCTTGAACCTCGAGCCCGCCAATCACGTAGACGTACGTGGCCAGAGAACAGGCCGCAAGTATTGATAGTAGATTGGTAGAGTTTTATCGATCATGTCCAGGAGTAAAAATAAAGTATTAGCTAGTTATAGGGCGAAGGGAACTAGAAAGATTTTCTATAAAACGTTAACGAGGAGAACCGTTCTCCTCGTTATAGGGATTACTAAAATAATTAATAGTTAAATGGTTAATACAAAAATTACAGAATCAAGTTGGCATCGAAGGCAGTGCACAACAACTTTTAAACTTATACTTCGAGCACAGAAGCCAAACAACAACAATTAAAGGAAATCGCAGTGGAGAGCTACGAGTAATACACGGAGTGCACCAAGGAAGTGTCCTTGGTCCTTTACTCTATACGCTCTATGTACGTGACTGTCACACGGAGATAATCGGATTAACGGATGAACTGGACCTCGTTCAATTCGCCGACGATACAGCCATCATATCATGGGGCTCATCGGATAAAGTGGCAGCAGAACGTATGAATGTAGGTTTACAGCATTTTGAAAATTAGGCGGTAGATAACAAACTGGCAGTGCAACTTGTAAAATCTCAACTACTCCGTTGCGTACCCACCACAGACTTAAATTGGGTTCCGAAGTTGAAGTAAAAATCAAAGGAGTTGTTCTGCCTTATTCAAAAAGTATAAAGGTACTTGGTGTCACAATAGATCCTACCCTATCATGGCATAGCCATTGCGAAAAAATAATCAAAAAAGTCTTTATCGCCGTCAAATCCCTACGCAGAGTCGGAAAGCATCACTCATGCAAAGACAACGAACTGCTCGCAAAAACCCTGGCAATTCCACACCTGACCTACTGCCAATCATTGTTCTCGACGCGTCCAAAGAGGCAAAAAAATTGCTGAATCGCGGATACAATGCTGCCGCAAGAGTCGCCTCAGGGAAATCTCGAAGCTTGCCCGCGCACGATATCCTCGGATGGTCAACGCTGGACGAAAGAAGGAACAAAGCTAAACGAACATTGGAAGCGCGAATTTGGTCCACAGGATACCCTCAAACTCTGCGCATGCGCCTGCTTCAAAGGACGCGATCTGAGGAGACTCCAGATGCCGTAGGAACAAGAAGTATCGCGAGGGGAGAAGTCGGTATCACAACAGCCAAGACGAAGATTGGGAAACAAGCGTTCCGATGCTGGTTACCAGTGTCATTTAACAATTACTTTACCAATTTATCCAAACCATAATTTTTTAAATTTATTATGCAAACACATAATGTATATATATATTTTTCCTACACTGCACTGCGTCCAAATGCAAGCAGTGGAAATAAACCATTTCATTACCAGCAATTAAGAAAACTTAAATATTTGTTTATTATATTATTTTATATTAATAGTTTCTCCATATATTTGTTTATTACAGAAAACTTTATAAAAAATTAAGGTTAGATAATATACACCCAGCCTGCTATTTACCACTTATTACTCAAAAATAAAAATTATTGATAATGTGTATATTGAATTAGTAAATTATTACATTTTTAATTTCGTGGAAAAAGGAATGTCTGTGAACCTGCAATAAATAAAAATAGTACCATCATTCTCTTCATTAATTTATGTTCAGTGATCTGAAACGTTATATAGTTTTAATATAAATGTAATATATAATCTCTCAAAATATATATAGCAAAATAGGAAGAAATATATATTTAAATTGTTCAAAGGAAAATATTTTAATAATTATAGGAAGTTAAATTCTGATATACACCAATAATATTAAACATATTTGAAACATTTTATCTGTCAATATTACAATGTTAATAATTGTTATACTTTGGATATTTCAAAACCATTTATTCGATACTGATTGATTTGAATTGTTAAAATATATACTGTTAAATCATTTTCTAAGGCTAACTTAGTTTATTTACTAATTACTAATTCATTATTCATATTTATTCATATTTAAAAGCAATAAGAATATAATATAATTATTCTGTTATATCTTAATACATAAGGCATTCTTCAGTAAGCATTTTATGTCCTTTTATTCGATACTGATTGATTTGAATTGTAAAAAATGAGTTTTTAGTAATGAACTACTGATAAACAATGGTCTGAAATATGTTGAGGGAATCTTGTAAGTTGTATATTCATCAAATGTCTCTTTTGACAATTAAGACATTAAGGATGGTTTAAATTATTCAATGGAATGATTTTTGGAAATTTAGACGCAAACTACTGTCAAAGAATATCTTTTCTGTAATGTCAGGTACATTTTCATTTTAACTACAAGTTAAAGCTTTAGAATATCTTCATTTTGAAGTAAGGAAATTTGTTTATTGCAGCCACGTATGTGCATTAGTTTATAAATATTTTCGACTTTCTTTCTTAAATTTAATATATAAAAAATATTTAGCTATTTTAGATAACATTGATTCAATGTAAATAATTATAAGCAATAACTTTAATGTGCGTCATATATGCATTTAAACAAATAAACATACCATTTCAAACGACAATTCCAAAATATGAAATAATTATTTTATAGTTGGAATTTACGTAATTCTAATTGTAAAGAATTTAATATTATAAATATAAAAAAACATTATAAACATTAAATATTGAATAGTTCAGTTTTGCTCTATAGTTATAATATAAGTTTCTTTCATATTAATGTAGCATGTTTATACTTGCTGTCTATATATGGAATTCCTACCATAAATAAAAATATTTATAGACAAACAAGGAACATAAAATGTAGGTTATAAATAAATAGAGCAGAAATAAGCTATTATGAATTCCTATACTATAAATATTGATTTTCATTGTTTGCTTTACTAGTTTATATTGAGTTTTTTTATTGTTCATGAAATATATAGAACAATTTAAAATGCTATTTTAAAATCGAATTTTTATAAAAAAATTATTAGCATGTAGTTATTTCAAGTTAAAAAACTAAGAAGCTTAGATACTAAACAGATGGGTAAATTAAAAATTAAAGGCATTTTGAGATAATTTTATGATTTATAGTAATAAATGTATTGCGTATCATACCTGATTAAATGCAATAAGAATAAAAATATTACACGTTAATTTAATTTATTGTAATATTTACATATACTACATATTTATTAGAAATTAAAATAAATAACTCATACACATATATTTGAAAGATTATAGGTATATCTACATTGTGATAAAAATAATATTCTCCTCAATAATCTTTTTTTTAATTGTTATAACATATTTTTCAGTAAATTCATTTAAATCTCGGTTTAACAAAAATTACGAATTGCAATAAGATTGACGACAGTGTATTTAATTTGTAATTTACAAAAATTGTTTCATTTTAAAAATTTGTACTACTAGTATAATATTATGATTGGATATCAAGGTTTACTTAGGAGCGCGGATCCAGGGAAGGGCCCAGTACGCCCTTTCGATTTAATTTTCATGGTGCCTTCTTTTTTTAAAGTTACACCCCTGATAAATGATTACACATGCCTATACTATACATTATTATATCAATCATTCCCGCTCCATATATGTATAAAAAGTCTTTTGAATTACGTATTACATATTTCGTATTAATTTGTTTTAAATATAGATATTTTTTATATTATTAATGTTGATAATTTTTATGTGAATAATGGTGTCCCTGTGATGACCACCTAGCATAAAATAATAGATCCACCCCTGTTACTCCTTTGAGTTCTGTAGAACTGATCAGTTTGATTGTCACGGCTGCTATAAAATGAATCAAGTTGCAGTGTAGCACCAATCTTTGGTGACCATATAAGTTTTTTCAATACTCATATTGAACATATTGAGTTAAACATATGCAGTTGGTAGTCTAGAAAATTACCATTTAAAAAAAGTTCGTACTTTAAAAAATTGGTATTTATTTTAAACAAAGAAAGCCAAAATTTATTGTCGTCCATTAAACACACTCAACTAAACTAAAATATACCTAAAGATGTTACTTAAATATGATTATATTTTTTAAATTGTAACTTTTATATTGAAATAGCCGCTAATCAATTCTAAGCTTATTTACAAGATTGAATCAGAATTTTGAAATAAATATCAATTATTGCAACAAAAGATACTTCTAGATAATTGTTTTAATTTACATACGACTTGTATATGTGTTATTTTTTATTATTGAATCCAGAAATATACTAATAAACACCATTATTAATAATGGTGGATTTCAACTAAAAATACGTTATTTGAAATCGATAAATTTGTACTAAGACATGTTAGTGAAATTATTTAATAATACTAAATAGCTTAAGTATTATATTTTTCTATAAAGTGTAAATTCAATGAGCATTTTTAAACATGAAATATATATAAGTTCTTTTTGTTTTTAAATGTTTATGGTAAAAAACACAAAAAATTGATTTGAGGAAATAAAATTCCAATAATTGTATTAAAAAAAGGATTATTACAAAAAAGAATTCATGATGTTTATGATTGAACTAATCACTCGATCAGTACAGAAAAAATAATTTGCATCAGCGTCCGTAAAAGTAGTATAAACTCACAATTCCTTTTGCTTACTATAAAATATTATGTTTATACTACTTTTACGGACATTCATTATTATTTTTTCACAATACATTATTAAACGCTATTTAAAAATAATAACTACTCAAAATGTTTGTATTGAAGTGTGTGGAATGCACTATTTTTAATTAAAATGTTGACCTTAATGTATTTACAAAACATTCCCTTCATAATTTCCATTTACGTTGCTTTCATTTGTTTACATTTCATTGCACAACATCAAAGGAGTAAGCAAACTATAGTATCGAACAGCTTTCCCTATAAAACAGTGACATTAACATCACCTGCAAACTAAGTATTATATATAGAAAGATTTTCATAAAGATGTCGAAAAACTGATATACATATATATATATATATATATATATATTCTACTCCCACTAAAAGGTTT
>JAYRBW010098159.1:0-20010 GCA_036023295.1 Invenusta paracnida | reverse complement strand
ATGGTGGTGCTTAAGAAAAAATTACTTTCCCTTATTGGAAAAGTACCTTTCTTTAGTCGTAAAAATAAAATTCCTTGTAAAGAAAAGTAAAGCTTTTCCAATTTCGCAAAATAATTATATTACTAAATGGATACTTTCAGTATGTCTAGATTTAAATAACAGGTTGTATTTTTACTCTTTAATTGGTATATATATAATTGGTATAAATTGGTATAATTGGTGTAAATACTTATTGTATAATAATTATGTATGTAATTGAAATATTGTTATAGTTATTTATTCGAAGAAATCATAATAATTGTTTTTGGATATTTTGTTAATCCTTTTTTACAAAATAATATTTATAGAAAATTTATTAAAAATTGGATTGTTTAGTAACCGTTTTACTCTTTTACTCTGTGATACATAATATTATTAAATTTTCAATCATTGAAGATGATTAAGTAGCAATGATTTAATTTTACTATAGAAATATTTACCAAATTGCGGAGAAAATTTATTTGCAGAAGGTATTCACGTTTATTTTTAGCAATCTATATATTTTGTCGTTATTCATGCACTAACAATAAGACAACTGCACAATTTTATATAATTGGATTTTATTAGTTTCTAAATGACATGTGTTGACATGGATATTTTTATTTAAATACTTTAATCAATGTTTTATTTATATTTATATGCTTTCTAGATTCAAGTTGTATTGTGTTTTGTTTAATAATGCTTACAGAATATAACTAGTGCTAAACTTTTTGACCAAATTTCTAGAAATGTTTTAATAACTTTATTATAGTTGTTTTAAATCGAAAACCGACCAACTTTTTGTTTCTTATTAGGATCCACCTAAAGGCTGATGTCTTGATTTCTTGTGAATCGTCGACAGCTGTCCTCAGTGATGTTGCTACCCAACTGTCCCAAACTGGCAAAGTTACTGGACCCGCTGAAATAGCCAATGCGGTTGACAAAATCACCCTTGAACAAGTTAATCAAGTTAGTATTCGTTGAATGTTTTCACACTGATTATGTCAAGCAGTATTATATGCTCAGTATTATATATATTACAAGCAGGTCGTTCACTCATCTTGAAAGCCTTAATTTTTAATCTGTGTAATAAACCTTAAAAATGACAAAATTATAAAAATGCCTTGAAAGGTTATTACTTTTATGTACATTATTAAGAAATGTTGCTCCAATCTTAGCATGTCAAATAAAATTCTCAAAAAATTTTCTTTACAATATATTTAGCAGTCTTGAAAAAACTTTGAATTTTATATGACTAGATTAGAAGCGTAGGAACGTTAAAGAATTTTGACAGATAGTAACAGTTAATTTTAGGTTAAAAAGTATTGTTTTCTGTTTTTTTTGTACGTTTTTGATTTATAGTTTGATTTAATGATATTAAAAATATTATACCGATTTTTCTCAATATAAGTATTTATAATGAATGTAAAATAACAATGTATAACACTGTAGAATAATTTTCATTGTTCTGTTTGTTTTAATAATTGTTAGTCTATTTTATCCTTAATTTACTCAAAATATATTCAAACTTTTTAAATTCGTCCATTTAAGCATGCTTCGCTATTATATTCTATTAATTCTTTCTTAGAATAATATACTCATTTTTGTATTATGTACAAATGATGTATTTTACATTATTGCTTTATCGTGTCTTTTGCTTACTTGTGTCCCGCTCTATCAGTGTTTGATTATTTCGCTCCTATTGTATATAAAATGCGTTATCTTAATACATAAATGGAATAGATTATTCACAAGTGAAGTACTATTTTTAATTTAAAAGCAAAATTACGCTGGCCTCTATTTTGTTGTAAATTGTTATTTTAAAAACAGGTAGTGAACTTTTTTATATAAAAAGAACTGCTATGTATCAATATTTTATCGGAGATCCGTTTCATGACTAGTCTCGTTCATAATGTGCACACAAAGTATTAACCATATTTTTTTTTTTTCAAAATTATACAGTGTACATAATATGTCTATCAAAATTTGTAAATTTATTAAATTCTGATTTATACAAATTTGTAATTAAAAACATTATTTTTGTACGACTTTCAGCTTGCGAAGAAGGTGTTTTCCGCTAGTGCTCCAAAGTCAATGGCATCTGTTGGTGATCTCAGCACAGTTCCATATTTAAGTGATTTGAAATAAGTAGTTGTTGTGCACTGGAAGCAGTTGGGAACGTTACGCCTTCCCCTCCGCGCGGACTGTTTTTTTTTAATTATCTCCCTTATTCATTCACTCCTAAGGTCTTTTCATTGCAACTGTGTCCAACTTACTGTCTGTAAAATCCTAAATTATTTTCTGCTGTGTATGTTATCTTTAGTTGCAGAATATCTTATATTGTGAAGTTTTAAGTAGTGATTTTTAGCGAAATTTGAACTAGAACCATATTTCACAACCCATATGACGGTATAATTGTCTATTACACATTAATGTAAATTTGACTACCAGTTTCTGTATCCTATTAGTTATTCTAATTCAATAAATACAGCCATATTTGTTACGTACGTTTTTCATTTCTTCTGTTAATTTATTTTGTTAACGTTTTTTGTTATCGGTCAAAACATTTTATATTATTTTTGCTTTAATATAATTCTGTTATATACTCGTTTTTAGAAATTACAACGTTTACGGTTACATTCTAAATGATTTACATTGAGACATTATTAAACTTAAATAAATCATTTAAACAATATTTCAATATAGTCGTATACAATATTTAAAGTAATCAATATGTTTTAAAATGATATCTGTTCAATTGTCGCACTATAATACATTTTTAAAATAGAGGTGTGGTATTTAACTGCTTAAGCTACATAAACATATAGCTTGTACATAACTCCTATATACGAGTGTATATATGTATATAAAAATAATTATGTTAATTTTTATTTATTGTGAATTAAATACGAATATCAGATTCATTAAATAGGGTATTCCTTTTTTCTAGACGATAACTTTCTGGCCTTCGAGTTTTTTATTTGCATAATTTGGAATTCTCAGTTTTAATACCACTGCAACACATTTTTAACCACCGTTGTTACACAGGATTTCATGTACCTCTCTTGGTATAGTTAGTTTACTTACAAATCACGAGAAAGTTGAAGCCATTGCTCCTAAATGTTTCCAACAACTTTGGAGCCATTAATATCGCCCATATAGACACATTATCCCAGGATTCAGTCCTATCCGTAACTTTAATTATCTTCATTCTTAAGTTTCATGTTCTTTATCTTAATACATTGTATTATCATGGTAATATTTGATAGCTTTCATATTGTCGTAACCATAGATATCGTAATATTCTCTAATAAGAAATAATGTTACGATATCTATGGTCGTAACATTGAATCATCTATTCAGTATACATTCGCAAGCGTGTAACGATTGTCATATTAGGTAGCAGCTGAGGCTCTTCTCTGTCACATAACACATTTCTTATAACCTTATAGAAATGCTAGCGTCTTTTCAGTATAAACAATTTGTGCATAAGCATACTAACGAGCCTATCAAGTGTTTGTTGACAAAATTCGAGCTGAAAACAATTTCATTTCTAAGTCTGCGTTTAACTGTTGAAGATCCATCAACTGCTATTTTCAGTAGGAAATCGTAACTGTTGTTGAGATATAAGTTTGATTACTAATTTTGACCATAGAAGTAGAATTTACCACACACCGCTTATTTATATATGGACAAATAAAAGTGGCAACGGTCGAATTTCTTTATTACCAGAAAAAAAGGACTAATTATGTTACATATATAAGGTGATAATGAGTAGATATTTTCAATCTTGATTTGTTGGCTCAATTTTAAGGAAATCTCTAGACTTTAAAGAATTCTCTATTTAAATTTAGCGAATTAATGTTATTTCATTGTTGTTTGGTGTAATATCTTTTTATGTACAAGAAGAAATGATTCTGTTGCTATATGATCCTTTAATAAATTAGATAACTAATGTTAACGCTAGATAAGGACCTGATAACCTGATCTCTATAATTTTGACATGTAAATATATAATTCAGTAACACTAATATTTCATGTAAGAAAAATGTTAATACTCATAAACTTAATCCAATACGTGAAATTCAATGTAAATAAGTCAATTAAATATATAAGCATATTTATTAAAAATTAGTCAGTATGTTTGTTAACAAATAATGAAAAACCCAAAGTTTGTGATGCGGCAGTATTTTTAAGCTGGTTTGTATAAGGAACTTAAATATTATAATAACACATTTTAAAAGTACGAAAATATAGTTAATATAGATTTTAATTCGCTGTATTATTACTCAAAATAATAAGGATTATAAAATTTTCCATAAAAAACAATATTATATTAGGGTTCAACTCAATATTTAATTCATAATAGTTTTCTTTATTAGTGGAATTAATTTCCTTTTATACAGTATAGGTTCATACTGTCAAGAACATCAATGCAAGATGGCTTGGTTAAACAACCGTCCAACTCACAGTCGATCGACAGCCCCTTTGGAGCAACATCAGCGGACACCAGTGGTGTATCAACCTAACCAACCTACTGCACCCAATTCGCGCTCTGGACTGGCCAGTCTCACTGCAGGTCAAATGGGGGTATCAGTGACTGGTCTTGTGCTAGCTAAAGGGACGCCGAGACTTTGCCAGGTGAAGTCCAGTAGTGGTGGGCCTGGGGAGATGCAGCAACGGAATGTTTTCACCTTCACATTGCGAGACTCTCTCCATGACCTGGTCAATGTAACTTGTTGGGGCGGTGGCGGAGCTCAGAAATTAGCCGCATCATTTCACATTGGTAGAATACAGTCTTAGTATAATTTACTTATAAATATGCATATTCGGACTGCTGCTCTATAGCGGACATTTCGTCAATTTTTATTAATGAATTAGCTTTATTGATTTAATAAGAAAATAGACAAATTGAAATTAATTACATCAATATATTTACATTTGAGTGAGAATAGTAATAATTATAATATTTAGATTATTGTGTAACCTGAAAATTGTCATTAATTAGAATTTTGAATGATGTTCAAAGTATGATACGTAATGTTCCCGTTAGATATAGGTAATAGTCTGGACTAGAACATTTTTAAGTACCCTAAAAAGAGAGGAATAGTGTTAGATATACATCGTTAGATAGGTTTTGATGTCTAGATTCTAGAAAATGTGAGACCACTATTTGGTAGCTGGAACAAATTTTTGCAATTTTTCTGTTTTACCATAATATTATAAAATATATATTTTTATCTATTTTGACCTAATTTTCATGAAAATGCATATTTAAAAAAAAAGTTGAACTATCATTCATAATAAACTGTTTCGTATCATATTGTTTGTCTAATTGATTTTCTTCATATTACAATTTTAAAATGCTTTGACTAAATTATTTAGTTACCATAAATAGTTTAGGATAATTCTGAAACCATTTTTATGGCTAATATATGCATAGAATCAAGACTTATATATTTAATGTTGATTGTATAATGTAGAAAACACTTAGATAAACAAAATAATATGCAACATTTTATTAGAAACAATAGTTAACACATATTTTTTCTGTAACTTTTTCCAACCCTTCATTGACTTCTAGCCCACATTATAATATAATGTGCTCATGTTTAATTTAAAATTACCTATACGATAACAGTATGTATTATTTAATTAGTACGATATTATTTATAAACTGGATATTTACTACTAACATAATATATTATTAATATTTAAAAGAGTTAGAATGTTTGATATACATTTATGTATAATAAGCTGACTTACATTTAATGCATAATTCGAAATAATCTTTAGTAAACAACGATAGCTAAATAATAAACTATATAATTTAAACTTTTTTGTCAATATGTTTCTTGAAAATTTTATTGTAGAGTTTAGAAATATCCTTGAAATATATACGGCTAATATCTTGAATTGGATTTGAATTAAAAATTTATATAAATATATTAAATATATACAGGTTTAAATATTATTTAAACCTGTAAAAGTAATTTAAACAAAGTAAACCATGACATCGAAAATTTTAGATGTACAAATAAAGAATGGTTCAGCATATATCTCAATATTTTCATGAGTTCTATGGTTTATATGGCGATTTTAAAAATATTTATTTGATTTCAATAGTTGACTCTATAATTTACCCCTTCTTTAGGAACTTGGAAGAATCAAACGGAATTATATCACAATTTATAAATAAAATGGTGTATATAAAAAATTCACAAAATAATGTAAATTTATGTCAGATTCGGGTTAATTATACTTATATTCATATTTTTCCTTGATTGTTATTCTTTCATATTACTTGTTATTATGTTTTCAAAAATATCATTAATTTTTAAATATTGTTTCCTTTAATATTATGTACTAATGTCAATGATGGTAGTTATATATTTATTATAAATTTCATTTAAGATAATATACTAAACTTTTTGAGTAGTCCTATCTACGATAAAAATGGATTCTATTCATGTTTTTATTATTGACTCTTAATCGTTGTTATCCAGGTGATGTAGTTTTAGTTACAAACGCGACTGTACAAAGTAAGCAGGACGGCTCTTATGCAGAGCGCTATTCGGTGCAGACACCCTCATTCCTCTGTCTCACAATCAATGACCGTCACAGTACTATTCAGCAATTTACGGGACGTGATCGCGACTTCTATGCATCTTTACAGGTTCCTGAATCAGACTTTTTATTGTATCATTAAGATAATGTAAAATGTAGTTTAAATATACCATAAAACCTATCAATTTTAAGTGATAGTCGGGGAGCTTGGAGATATTTTGGTTCAAATTCTTCCAAAAGCACCAAATTTGGAACATATGTTGATCATGCCATACTATTTCGATTTTTGACGGGGCCACCTGGAGGCGCCATATTGACGAAAATACAAAATGGCCGCCACCTGGATTAGGGGAAACTCAGTTAAATAACCAAAAGGGCTGTAACCATGTATGATACCACTTTTCAGGGGTTTTCGAGGTAGAAAAATCCAATTATTAAGTTATTTTGATGATTTGATGTCAAGGTCAAGGCTCAAAGGTCATTTTCGGGTCAAAATAGTCATTTTCAGTGTTTTTTGTCAAGCAGTACCTTTAATGTTATCTGCCTTCGGTTATTTATTTCTTGATTAAATTAAACGATGACGTCAGCATTAGTCACTACAAACAGAATAGACAATAGGGTATGTATTTCAAGATAATATTACATGCTAGGGTCATATATTATAGAGATCTCATAAACGTCATATTCATAAATAGGTAAAAAACGAGATCACAAATGTTATCACTTTTATTAGGAGAATCCTATTCACATAATACAACTAATATAAAAATGATTGTCAGTTATTCATATTCACATCCTATATGTCTCTGGTGTATTCTCTATGAATCGCTGCCGTCATTGTTAGTGCACCCTGCTTCGCATTGGCAGAGGACCGTACATCAGACACCAGTACACTTGCATTTACACCTTCCCGAGCAGGCCTTTTTGCAACCACAGTGTAGGAGAATGGCACATGCCACTGAAACATCGCTGAGTGTGGTCCATAATGGTTGCCAGTTATTGCTGCCGTCCTTTTGTCATCACCGAAGTCAGAGATTACCTGTTGTACTGCGGTGGCCTGATTCCAGTAGTAACTTACCTGTAGTAGAGCTCGCTTCACATGCTGGAACAATGGGGCTTGGGTAGGTGGGATGTTTTCCAGTGATCTGCTGCCAGGGATCTGCTGCCAGGAATCTGCTGCCAGGGATCTGCTGCCAGAGATCTGCTGCCAGGTCTTCTGCCAGGGATCTGCTGCCAGGGATCTGCTGCCAGAGATCTGCTGCCAGGGATCTGCTGCCAGGGATCTGCTGCCAGTGATCTGCTGCCAGTGATCTGCTGCCAGTGATCTGCTGCCAGTGATCTGCTGCCAGTGATCTGCTGCCAGTGATAAAGAGACGATGCCTTGCTTCGTTGACACTGGCTGTACCACGCAATACATTATTATGACAAACCTTTCAATATGCTGCATTTGTATGGACTCGAGTGTGAAGAGGCCAGGATCTTGTGTGAGAGTCACTAGTGTGTCGGTTAGGTAAGCTAAGCTGGTCCAGGCCGCCCAAGCTGTCTTCTTACCACATTAAAAAATCTGTGAAGTTGCGTCACAGCCAGTTAGACTGTGGAAGAGGAGTAGTGCCAAGGACTTTAATGGAGCCAGATTGGAGCAGATATTATGCACTGGAATATCACGGTACTTTTTTCCAGTTCCGAAGCCCACCCAGAGCTCTGATAGGCCAGAGGTCTAAAAAACCTGACTGCCAAAACCATAATATCACTGTCCACTGTGTGAACATAGGCTGTTTTATGGCCCTGCTCTGCAGCATGTGCCAGATGCATGAAGATTCTCATATCAACCTCGACATGGTTGCCTGGCTGAAGTGTAGTAAGGTCACAATGTCGGTTGGAGGGCACGGTTTCATAATGGGTACTCAGGAGAAGCTTTCCACCCATGTCAGTCTTGGAGATCTGTGTGCTGATGAATGAGCTCCCTTTTGTTCTCCTCATTTTTAGGAAGCCATTGTTCCATTTACGTTTCGGGATTCGGGTGCTGCTATTGCCAACTCTTGTCCGTGGGCTATTCCCATGACGTTGTTGGGTGAGTCCTTTGAGATTATTTTCCTCTGGGTAATTATCCCATACAGCGGCGATGCGTTGGGCTCTGCTCTTCATGTAGGCCTCCAGAAATGGTACAATGTGGAGTGACACATTCACTGAATGTCTTTGCTGTTGTTGGGCGAGCCATGTGAATCACTGCTGGAATATTCAAAACCATGACTGTTGCTTGTTTCGCAGCAGCTGAACGGCCAGTCGGTGCCTCTATGCATTGCAGAATATCAGATTTTGTCCCAAATCGCAGTGACCCTCGGTCAGCCAGGCTTGGTGGTTCTTTCTGATTTTCGAACATAATGAAATCTGCCATGTCAGCATCATGGCGGGACTGCAGTGAGAGGAAAAGCTGTGTGACCAAAACTATTTTTTGCCTCTGTATACCACTGTCTTTCCTGCTTTTATTCTTGGGGTCGGGTCGATTATATACTTAGTCCGTTATATAATATAATAAAATGGTGTAAATTCGGTCTATTTTCATATCTCATTAAAAAAAAAGAATTACGCTGCCACTCGAAAATTTGATTAAATGTTAATTTTGTAGTAACCTGAAATTGGTATTAAGCAGTATTAGCCCCACTATTTGCTGGTTTTAACCACCTATTTATGAGTAGGAGTCAATTCTTTATCATACGGCAAATATTGTTTAATTTTAAATTAAATTTTATTGTTAAATAATTTGATCAATAAATAAATACCCGGGACAGATAAAATAAGCTAGGTACTGCTTGTAAAATGACTATTTTGACACAAAAATGACCATGAGGTGTTAATCTTGACCTCACATCATTAAAATAACATTTTTCGACCTCGAAAACCCCTGAAAAGTGGTATCATACATGTTTACAGCTCTTTTGGTTATTTAACTGAGTTTCCCCTAATCCTGGTGGCGGCCATTTTGTAATTTCGTCGTCCCCGGGAGGCGCTCGTCTTGGCGCCCGTCAAAATTCGAAAGAGTATGGCATGATCAACATATGTGCCAAATTTGGTACTTTTGGAAGAATTTGAACCAAACGGCCTCAAAATAGCCCTAAGCTCTCCGACTAGTAATGAATCTCCTTGTTGACTCAATAATACTTGTACATTAAATAATCATCAGAAAAAATATATTTTACTCGTAAACATGTTTGCTGTACACAAACACTGTATAAACAATCTCTGAATTCTCAAAAATTTATACATGAAATTTAAGAAAAGTCTATATTAAAGTATGATGCAGCCTTTTTATCGTTTGCTTTACTTTAATCTTGTTAGTTGTCAATGATATTATCGATGATAATTTATTTAACTAATTAATGCAAAAGATAGAAAAGAGGATAAAATCGCGGTGCCTCTTTCTTGTTGACTTCGATGAATTTTAAGATCTAAATAATTACCTTAACATTTTTATTATCTATATGGTGTAAACTGCCTACATCGATTGATTAATTTTTATAGTTTTAATCTATAAATTCCTGAGTAATAACCACACATATATGACATCAATTTCAGCATTTTTTTTAGCATTATTTAATAATCTTAAAGCGGTACTAGTGAATTAAAATATCATTTTGCAACGTATGTGATTCTAATATTTCAATATAATTAGCAAATTTGAAACACTAGTTTACTGATTCAATAAAATCTTAATGTATAATTAAAAATTCCTGCAGTGCTATTTAAATATAATAACATGTAAACATTTAAATGAAGGATCATTTACGAATGGGTGCGTATATAAATAAGAAATCTGAGTTTATTGGTTTTTAGCAATAAATCTTTCCAATGATAATTTAATAAAACCGAAACGTTTATTTTACATATTACATTCCTAACAGATACCTAAATTGATATTATTAAGTTATTTTTTATTCGAACCAAATATCGCAAACAATTATTAACTGCTTTTTTGTTAATAGAAGTTATGTATAAGACGCGAGCTTATTATGAAACACGCATAATAAAACACTCAATCTAATAATATTTATTGTGTAATGTGGGTAATTTTATATTGGGGGGCCATTTGTAGACAAGGTCAGATTTATTAAAATATATGTTAAAAAATTCATTATACTATAGAAATAAAATATAGCTAATTTACATAATTCCCAGTTTACATCTAATCATTTGAAAATATATGATTTGATTGATAAGGTCAACTGAATATATTATTCTTAATCAATCTTACTAAGTTCTAATTAGATTTGTACAAAATTTGAGTTTACATATCGTTTGTAAATATGTTTGCTAATATACGATCGGTATTTATCATTTATATATATTGTAAAATTGAGATGAGGTATTTTTTGTTAAAAAATAGAAAATAGAAGACTTCCTAATTCATATTATATTTACTTATAGAAATTAATAAAATATCCCAATAACTTGGAAAAATTCTTTTGACATTTGTACCATGTTTTATTTTAATATTTTAATATTGCGAACATTTTATATTTGTCTTTAAAGACTATGTTTGAATGCTAATAAATATAAAATAAAATCAGGAAATACTTTAGACTATTTTATAAACCTGTCGTAAAATTAAAAACTAAATTAATATAAAGAAAACATTTTCATATTTTATTTATTTATTTCAGCTGTAGTTAATAATTGTTGCCAGTTTTGCGCGCCATAATTAAAACTAATAAATTCCCAGAAATTAGTGCAATAGGTATTTAGGTAAAATATGTCTACAAAAACATGACTGATATTTTATTCTACGTTTCTTAGGTATATTATAAAATCAATTAGAGTTTCACGTTTGGTTTTATTTCCAGGTGTCACAATTTTAGGAACATATTATCTTTTGTTTAGGTCTCTTTGATCAGGCCGCTTTATTGGGCAAACAGTTTATTAGTCAATTTGGGTGAAAAAGTAACCTACAAAATAAAATATTTTTTAATCGATTTCCAAAAGTAAAAAAGTCTGAATGCAAAAACTTAAAGTGTACATAAAAATGATTTTTTTTCTTTCTGTACTATCCTGGATTAATGCTAACCAAAGACAAAAATAACACATAATAAAATGTAGATATTAGAGGAAAGAAAAATTACTACAAAATGTATTTGTTGCGGAAATAGATACAGTCTAAATTACAATTAAAATCTAATTAAATCGATATTAAATATATTTATTGAGTTAAACAAATTTGATATTAACATTATACATACATATATATATATATTGCAAGCCAAAATTAACCTTTTTCAATAGACAACAAATTTAAACCCAAAATGTATGACATACGAATGTGTAAAAGAATCTACAAAAACATTTTATAACATATTATTTTTCTTATCTTTTCTTTGTTTTCATTGAAATTATTAAGTGTTTTATATAAATTTAAGATTTAATACTTCAGTATAGAAGCCAACGAAGTGCGCCTAAATTTATATAAATCATGTACGCATATAATCATAATTAAGGTTTATAACATGAAGACAAACATTCGTTTTTTTCAATTTTTTTTATCATTAATATAAATGTGCAGAGTACAAGAAAAACAATTATCATATTTTAGATTACTACTATTCCTGTTTTATAAATTCTAATAAATTGCAATAAAAAAAATCAAGAATGAATATTTTTAAGAAATGGGATATTACTGCGATTGTAATTAAATATAGAGAAAATAACATTCTATTTCTATATATTTTAAAAATTATTTAGTTCTTTGTTCATTTTACTATATAGTATTGATTCTTTATAAGATAAACGATTTTATTATATATAACGGAATAAATTATCATAATGAATATTATTTAAGGTTATTACTTAAAAAGTACTGTTATCATAGAATGTTATCATAGGATTAAAATGAACAATATAGCGCAAAAAGTTAATGAAAATTAAACTAAATAATTAATCTTTAAATAAAGAAATAATTTTTGTATAAATTTGTAAATTAAAATAGTATATTAATTTTGCCTTGTATCTCAGTGAAGTTGCAGAGACACTACAAAGCGAATGAATACAATCTAGCAGTTTATAAATATAATTCCGGAATACAAACTACTGTATGATTATAAGTGAAAAGTAATTTCATTGTATAGCAGTTTAATTTAGCACATTCATATAATACTATAAACAGTGGTGTTTAGGTAGAATGTGATAAACAATGACTTCCATATTATATTCTAGGATAACCCAGTCTTAATTTTTCGACAAGCAGCTCGAAAGTAAATATTTGTTCCCTGTTACAACCTCCTTTTTTTACCCCATAGCCATTTTTAACAGTGTGGAGGTTAACAAAATTTAATTCCTCTTTAATATGTTATGTTAATGTGAGTAATTTTAACTAAAATAACATAACAAATTCAAGATTTTCATGTACATATATATTTCAACGTTTAATTTAATATAATATTTTGTGCATCTATATTAAAAAATGATATATTTATTTAAGCTATTTTAATGTATGGTCCTGGTGATATATAATATAAGGTGAACTATTTGGAATTATAAACTTCCAAATATCACTGTGAAGAGTTTTACCCAATGACATTAATTATTGCAATTTATTTATAGGGAGTTAATTCATTTACAGTGTTTGGTTTTCACCCCAGCTAATAAAATCTACTTTAAAATACATCTAGAGAATCATTTAGTTGATTTTATATATCTCAAAATGTTCGTTTTATGTTCGTTTTTCGTTTTATATTAAATAAACTGAAAAATTATTGAAGAGTCTGAGACGATTAAAACTGTTCATTTAGCAAAAAGCAATCAACATGTTTATGTAAAATATTACTTAATGTTGTAAACCGATGCTCCCATCTATTGATTTTATATAATATGAGCAAAACTTTTTATCAAATTATCATGTTTAGCATATTAACTGAAGTGAAAAGCATCCCTATTCTCCATGGGCCATCAAAACAAACATTTGCGGGTATAAGTCCTAAATTCATATGATATTCATGTTATTTTGTAAATTTAGACATAAAAGATGCTGTCAAAAGATGTTTAATTCAAATTTTTACAAAAACATATTTAAGAAAACATAAACATAAACCTAAACAAAATCAATATTTTTTAGAGAAAACTGGTCTAGAAATATCATGGCGGCTTTCTTTTGTATAGATTTCTGAAATATCTTGTTTGAAAAAGTATTTAAAAATTCAATATATAAATATATACATATAATAAAAAAGAAAATTATATTTATTATTTAATTTGTTTCCAAAGGAATAGTAAAAACTAATTTCATCGATTTAAAATTCCATTAACGAGATATATGTAGAATAAATTTTCTGCTCACCCAATTTCCAACAAATCTTCTTAACTAAGTAATAAATTAAATTATTTGAATTTTTCATGGAACATATTTCTAGATACATTCATATACCTACATATGTTAAAAATAGATACATACATAGAAGCTTATCCGAAATGTTTTTATAGATAGTTAAAGCTGTTTTTTGTATGCTTTTTTAGTAATTATTTATAGTAAAATAAATTATATTTTAATTATAGTTTTCAATTAAATTGTATTGTTTTAAAATTGTATTGTTTTAAAATTGTTTTTATTAATGCTATTTTATAAGAGAGTTTTATTCATTATACACATAAATATAAGTTATATAAATTACACTTTGATTTTTCTAGTATCAAAACATCATAAGTAACTGACTAAAAACTACTGGCAAACTAAATTCATATATAGGTTTAAAAGATCCGTTAATTGTCTAATTCAAACGCGAATTATTAAGTTACTGAATTGACTATACAGGGTGATTCATAAGTCTCTACGACATAGAATTTTATAAAAAAAGATGATCATGATAATCCAAATTTTGTATTATGGTTAATTATAATACATAATATATATCTACAGTAAAATACAACAATATAGTCACAGGGCTGTGATAAGATGCGATATTTATCACACTGCGATATGTGATATTATGAGCATCTCTGCGATATTTTCATCGTAACAGTTATATTATTTTAAACTGTTGATAATGACTGTTTTGAACATTGAATTATTAGTGATTAGATAGTGATTTATTTATTATCCAGAGTTTATTTACTTCTCCCCCTAGGCTACAGCTCATTTCCAATATTTTTAATAACTCTTTTATTTGTAAACCAAACAAATACGAAATTTCAACTTCGAATAGGGAGGCCATGAAAGCGTACATATATATACTACAATAATAAAGTGAGAATTGACACCCCCTGAAACAACTGGGGTGTTCGTCGTCTCCCGTTGTTGAAGTTGTACCCATTCGTGATCCATCCGGTAAGGCGCGGTCTCGCACTCCTCGTGAAAGGGAGATTGTGTAACTCCTTCCCGGATGGCACAGCATACCGAAGCTGAAGGTTGGGTATCTTGTGCTGCGGTGGTGTAGTTGAATCCGTCGAAGAGGGAGTGGTTGGTGACAAATAGAGATCTGCATGTAAGTTATTAAAATAAACGTGTGAAGAAATAGGTTTAGGCTTCGTTGGATACACCAGATATCATCGGCATTGCGTACGAGTCGCATACATTGCATAGTGGTCGAGAGCTTACACACACAACATTAACCGTCTGCTAACTAGTAAAGAAATGAAAGAAAAACGCACACGTTCGCGCGCGTTCCTTTTATACTTTTCGAGTTCTGTCATTGGCTGAAGCCTCCCTCGATTGTTATTGGGTGTAGGGTCGAGGGGATGAGGTAGGTCACGTGATGTTCTCGCGCTCCGCCTGGTTTACTACTCCCAGTGTATATTTTTTGACAAAAGTATCAATTTTGGAACATTTGTGGTAGACCAATATATAGCATTTTAGAGCCTATAAATGTTAAACAGACATATAGAAACATGTACCCAATGTATTAAATAGGGTAAGTTAATAGTCGTAAATATACTTCTGGAACACAAAATGAAGTAATAGTCACTTTTTAGTACATTTTCCCTAACATTGACCTTTTTGGGTTCCAAAAGCATATTTGAAGCTATTCTCTTACCCTATTCGATACATTAGGTACATGTTTCTATCTGTCGGTTTAACATTTATAGGCTCTAAAACGCTTCCTTTTTAAATATAAAAAAAACAATATTTTTTTGACGCATTCAAAATTCACAAAATGTCAATGGCATCATATTGAAATCTAAAATAATAATAATGATGTATTTTGATAGTTTTGATATACTTTTCTATTGGTTGGTAATGTATTTTACATCATTTAAATGTATTACAAAAATTTATTAAAGATTATAAAATGGTCTATATATCTTGTATTTTACGTATATCATAAAATGGCCGCAAGGGGTCATTTGGGAGATCTAAATTTGTTCGTAATATTTGTATCTATCTCTGTGCCAAAATTTTATAATAAACCTATATTTTTGATAATATGATGTAATAACTTTTTTGATTATTACAAACATCGGGGACAAATTAAAGGAGTTGTAATAGAAATGGATTAATGATAAAGGTGTAAAAACTTTTTAGAAACGGAGTTAATTATATGTTTATATTTATTTATTGCTTTGAATTCGTAATATTATATTGTGAGATTGGACATCTAAGCTGCTCTACTTTATGATAATCATGGTTATTCCAAAAGTAGTTTTTTTACAACTTTGAATTTTATGTAATAATTACAATAATTTTATTTTCAATAATTGAATTGTTCATTATGACTATCCAAAATAGTAATTGTTTTTTTAAACAATTTTTTGTATTTTGAATTATAGATATATTTCATGTATGTCTTGTGGACTGTTTTTTTTAATGTATTGACTGTTTTATGAGCTTTGATAGGTAAGCCGCTCTCATATAAAAATTGTTTATATTGTGCAAATCGTTTCATACGGTATATTTAGGGTCAGATAATGAAAAATAAAATATTCAAAAAATATGTTCACTGTTTTAATACTAACTACTTAAGTTTTATCCCGTGAACTATACATGCTAATTTATATTATATTGAATCATGGTATTTTCCATCAAGTTAGATAGATGCAAAGGTATGTATTTACCGTAACTGTATTCTAGCTTTTAGATTTTGTGTATGTATATAATATGTAAAATTTTATTTACAGATTAATATCATTCATTTTAACTGTAACTTTTAGAGTAAAGTTTTAAATGGGAACTAATCTAAGCACATTTATTTTGTTATATGAAAATCTGATTTCTAATTCCTCGCGTAGTAATATTAGTAAATATTTATTTATTTGAAATTTTGTGTTTGTGTTTTATAATTATGTATATTCTTTGATACACGAATCTGAATAAAAATTATGATGAATGATATAAACTTTATTTAGTTTCTTCTCAGATTAAATTAGTGATACTTTCTCTTATGTTTAAGCTAAATTTGTGACATTACTTATTTTCCTTTAACTGCTAGGTTATAAAATTACTTATAATAATATGACTTGAACTAATCATAGTTGTTTTTAAAGTTATGGCATGCGTAAGTTGTAATCATTTCCTTAAATAGTAAGTGTACTTAACCGTGTAAATTCTCATGTCGAATTGAACACATTATTTTATTCGCCAGTTAAAATGTCATTATTTCTTACACTTATGTCGCCATAATTCCATTTTGCCTATAAGTGTATTATTAAGATATTTTTAATTTATAATTTACCCTCTATTTCTTTTTTTAGGGACTCAAAATGCCCTGCAAAACATGGGTATTCTTCATCTAGTTGACAAAGTTGTCTGTGGTGATGACCCAAATGGCCGACCCAAACCCCACCCCCACAATGCTAGTATGATCTGTGACGAGCTCAATGTCTTGCACAAGGATATCATTATGGTTGGTGATACTGTCACGGATATGGAGTTTGGAAAGGTTTGAATGACTAATTTGTTAAACTTGTACGTAATATAGTTTTTTAAAAGTTATTTTAATAAGTAATACTTATTGTTATATTGTTAAATGATATTTGTCGCTTCTTGCTAAAGAACAAGCAAATTCCGGTATCTTCTCTTATATACTGACTCTATGTGGACGGTTTTTTGCACCGTTTACAACTTTAAATTATATATGTATTGTTTTTATTAATGACAATAAAACTTACCCGTATAATTAATTAACAAATATTGAGTGCATTTTTTGAAATGTAAATATAATATCTCAAATTTTATATTTTCTGGCATTATCCTATTGTCTATACTAATGTTTTCTTAAAACTCAAGAGAACTATTCAGGGAAAAGCTTACGAATCCGGTTTATCGATAAATATGATTGCCTGCCTTTCTTACTCGCACTCGCTTTAGAAAAGGTCTGAAATGTTTTAAGTCACATCCAAATGAGGCGCGTGAGAATGTTTCAGTTCTCTTGGCAAAACCACATAGATGAAACCGCATGAAGCGTTGTTATTACTATTGTCACATGTTTGGAACATTTTGCCACACCTACAAAAATTTGAAATGAAGAATGTTTCGTTTGTATTTCTTTATTAGCTATTGTTATTTAGATGCCAAACTCATTCCTTATAATGCATTCTTAGGCGTGTTCATTCAGTTGTACAGGTACTATATAATAATATACTGTACCTGGGATAAACGTATATAGCGTTAATAATAGCGTAATAAGTTTGTAGTATTAAACGGCCTGCTCGAAACCTCTAGGACAAAAACTTAGACTGAAGTTTTTATTACTCATTTTTCGATTGTTTAGACTTGAACTTAATCTATGTTAATTATCACTAAAATAGAAATTAAATAACTGTTCATATATAGACAAGGAGGAGAGCACGATAATCGCAAAATATATTTATCTCACTTTCTAATTGTTGTATTTCGAGTAAAAACGCCTAAAAAGTATAAAAAATATGTTCCTTATGTCTTAAAAAACTAAAGTCGAAAATCGGCATGGGTGGTATTCATAAACTGGGTAAAATCAAGGAGTAAACAGGGAAGAGGGCAAATTTGTATTCATAAAGATATTGGGGGAAACGGAACGACAGCAATGTTGGTTTAAGATGTCTGGCGAACACTCGGTCGATATGTTATGTAATATTTACTTACCGATCCTGCAGCAGTGCTCATATAGATATCCAGACAATCAAAGCAATTCTGTATTTCAGATTCTATTACTTTTCTCGTTATTTTCCTTTATTAAATTCAATATTTTTAAAATAAAAATTATAAAAATTTTGTAAAAACTTAAATTCTTCCCCAAAACTTTCTCTAAATCACAGGTTGATAGATAAAAAGTCATTTTGACCAAAAGCTTAGATAATTAATGGAGACGATACAAGAAAAAGTAAAAAAGATTGACCAACTGAAAAATTGTATTTCCCGACTAGAGAATAAAGTGTACCACAAAAAGGAAAAAGAAGAGAGAGAGAGAAAAGTTGGATATATGCATAGTAAACAGTAATGTGAATGAGCATATCCCTCTTCACATTATTGACCATACAAAAATTGTTTAACTTATTTGTTTTAGGTAATAAAGTGTGTAACACATCTATAAGACATCCTTAGTGTTCAAGACCACAAAGCTAAAAAGGGCCGTTGTAAAAATGACAACCAGATTGCTAAGTTGCTCATGTTGAATTTCCGGGACCCTAATTTATTCATTACAATTACCCTTGCTCGAATGGAACTTAGTTTAAGAAAATCTGCAATGCTCTTAAAGCAAAAGGAACTGTTCAGCAAAGTATGAAAGGTGAGCTTTTTTCCTGACTTGGTATGGATGACCGTATCAGGACATCCACCCCTGCACTAAAGATGAATGCCCTTAATACTCAAAACTTCAAATGTCTGAATCTGCTGAACAGAACCTCACCTCTGAAATCACCTAGATGCTAATGCAGTTAATGGAATTTTGAAGAATGCCTCAATCAAAATAAATATAGATAACTCAAACTCATACTTTACTATTAATGACTAAAACAGAAGTCATTATTATTATCTAGTATTAATCTTATTATCTAGTCTCAGTAAATATCACAATTCATTAATCATGCTCTTACAATTTATAAACTCATCTGTTGACATACTTATTCTGACAGAAATTCGTACAAATAATTCTGATATATTTAATGGTCTATTAGATGATAGGTACACAATGTATTTATATCTACCATCAAACTCTCAATTTGGTGGTATAACCATTTATATTATAATGAACAGGATAATGTTTTTCCGGAAATTTTAGAATGGTCTGTTCGGATGCCTGTAAATATATAAAAACTAGAAACTTCTTTGATAATCTACTAGAACAAAAACATTTATCAAATTCAGGGTGTCCACACACATGACACTCGAATTTTTTCAAACGAGAAGCTTATTATTGAACTTATCAATATATAAACTCGTACTTATTTTTTAACATTAATGTTTTTATTTTCTGTTTTATTTTACTATAACCAACAAGAAGGTACTCTGTTTAATTTGGTAAATGGCTTAAATAT
>JAYRBW010098148.1:0-20014 GCA_036023295.1 Invenusta paracnida | reverse complement strand
AATGTCTGTCTATCTGTTGGTTTTGTCTGTTCAATTGAATGTCTGTCTATCTGTTGGTTTTGTCTGTTCAATTGAATGTCTGTCTATCTGTTGGTTTTGTCTGTTCAATTGAATGTCTGTCTATCTGTTGGTTTTGTCTGTTCAATTGAATTCCTGTTCGTCCGTCTGTCTTTTGGTTTTCAAAATTCAATTGAATTTCTGTCTGTCTGTCGGGGTATCTCATTGCGTTCATATCTTTCTTCGGTAATATCTCAATTTATACGCTGTCTGTCTTATTTTCTTCTCTTTATCTGTCTGTTGTGATCTATGTATCAGTATATCGTACCTGCGTATCTGAACTACTTTGCAATTATTGAACTTTTATAAATACTAAACTACCATAATTTTCATGTTTTTGTTATTTGACTATCATTTTGTCTGTGTAATAAAAGCATATTTTATTTATGAATTTTCGAAAAAAGATTATTTCTTTTTCGTTGCATTATCTATTCAAATGTGACATTGAGTCACATTATTCCATTATATATTATTTATCATTTTATGGCTTTGTCGCGTTCTCTTATATTTTATAATGCGTTTGATTTTACTACACTTTAATTTTGTATTGTATTATTACTTTTTTTATATATATATCAAACGACTTCTTTAAATTCTTTAAATGACATCTGTATGGCTTTAATGTTTGATTCTTAGGCATCCTAATGCGTTTTTTTAGTCTTGTTATACTTGATACTTATTAGATATATCTCTATAGACGCCTTTAAAGCTAAATTTTAACATTTTTTACTGTTTTCTAATTTTGACAGGATGAAGATTTATTGGTATATTTATTTAAATTGAGTCTTTTGCTAACTTATGTAGAACTAAAAACATACAAATATGTTAAAATTAGCCGATGTGTATGCTGATCTTACTAATACAAATTGTACATTACTTACTAAATACATATATGAATATACAAATGCACTATAGTTTTAGAACTGTTGACCAATTTACTAAAATTTACATTTTAAACATGCTGTACAATTGCTGCTCTTGCCAAGTGAAATAACATCCATGATTCGATATATATATTAGTACACATGGTATTGTAAGTACGGTATTATCAGTGTTAGTGCTTCTTTGGTGAATTTATAATCGGCCATGGTTCAGTGTATTCAGGCTGAACTAATATTTAGAGTAATATGTGTTTCTATGTGAACTAATTATGGTTTGGTGATATAGTTAGTGCCAATATATTCATCAAAAGTTTATCCAATTTTATTTAACTTGTTAAATTATATATTTCTATTTAATAGATTACCTAAATAATATGAATTAATAGTAAACATTATAATATAATACTATCATAGTTGATGATATACAACATAATAACTGATATACTGTATTGCTATTGACCTGTATAGTTATGTGGGTCATTGTTATATAATCACAAACAGTTATTCTATTATTTAAACTATCAACATTATTTTATAATATAAAAGATTATTTTAATATTTTTATTTAATATATAAATAATTTGTTATATACAATATAATTAAAACAAATGATATATTACTTATTAAATAAATCATTATTAGACGTAAATCTATCTTTGCACCTTAATTGTCCTTTAAAGAATTTCTATATTTTTTAAATACTCTTTAACCGATATATTATTTTTAAATATTATTAGTGCACGTAGCCAGCTTTTTATTGCCACCTTTTTGAAAGAAATGACTTGAAGAGAACTATTGTCGCCGTGAGTGAAGGGTAACTGAAAGTGAACATTTGACGGAAATTCGTCAACTTCCTTTAATTTTATATTCGTCTCTTTTATCTCTTCTTCTTCTTCTCCCTCTGTTGCAATCCCCTCAACTCCTTGACCCAGTCTCGTATTCTTTTATCTCTTCTTCTTCTTCTCCCTCTGTTGCAATCCCCTCAACTCCTTGACCCAGTCTCGTCTTTTTTATCTTCAGATTGAACTGGTTCAAATCCAGCGCCGGTTGAAGCAAGAATCAGATGCGCGGAAACAGTCGGAAGAGAAAATTATCGAAGTGTGGCACTTTTAAATTAATTATTAACATCGAATTATTTCAACTCATTTTATCTGTGAAGTTGAATTAGCCGAATTTGTTTTCACCACCTAAAATTTGTGTCACTTGTCTGGAACTATTTACATTTTAACCCGATTGTAAGAGGCATACAATATGTTTTTTGGCGTTTAACGTAATTCTTTTTAAAGTTAATCACAGTTTATAATATTAGGGACTCATTAAAGCTTCATATGAATTAAAAATGTAATTTATATTTCAATATAAAGATTTCAATGCTTTACATAAGTACATTTAAAACGTCATGAGGGAATTAAATGTTATCAGTTTTATTTTCATTTTTAAAGAGCCATTTCTAGAAGACAAGGATTATAAATAATACAACAGCAATACTGTCTGACGAACGACACCCGGTTTAAGAGAATTACTAGGCCCTGTTTCACAAAATTTTATGAATATAATATGATTATGAGTGGATTGTGGATGAGTATTGAGTACATATATGTTTCACAAAGAAGTGTTTACTCATAAATCATAATTTATAAACATCTGTCATTATAAACATAGAAAAGGGAATTGATATTTTTAATTGAAAGCTGTTTAAATTAGCTGAGAATTGGTCAATAGAATATATACATATATAATGTTTATTTATTCAAATACGATAATACAAAAATTAAATATGGAAAACAAATACAATTTTTTAAATCTAAAATACATTGTAAATAACATTTTTTGTCTGCAAACGACATTCTTCTGGATGATAAGAACGACCCCGAAACTGTTTTACTTCATAGTGATCCCGTATTGATGTTGTTCGTTTCTTTCGAAACAATTAAACAATTCAATCCTGACCTTCTTTGAGAACGCGATGTTTATCGGTATCGATCAAATCAATATCTAGAAAAAGCCGGTATTAATCAACCAATTAATCAAATGATTGATTTTAATTGTTTGAATCGTTTTTATTATATAGCTATTTATAACAAAATATACTTATTTTGTATATAAAACTTTAAATTTTATTCTATTACTAGTATATAAATGACTAAATCAATAAGTATAATTAATATAATCTTTTTTTCTTCTAAGTATATTTTTTGAGATATGATAGGTGTATTATAGGTATAACCTCTCATAGACACTATGCAACATTTTTGGAAACTATTAATGAAATTAGGGAATTCCAACTCATACCATTATTTGTGAAAAGCTATCTTTATGATTTATCATACACTATCGCTCATGACACTATCTACTATCCACTCAAAGTTTTGTGAAACAATAATTGCATCTTTCGTTATTTTATTCTTCGGTTAAATTTTGATTTCAGTTTAGCCGACAATATTTACGATTTAATTATACCTACGTAAACATTACTTTAATGAATAACTAAATATGCTTCTTACTTTGTTGTGCTATAAATAAGTAATATCGACAATACAATTCGTAAAATTGCTAGAATAAATAATGTTATACATGATTCTTTGCCAAATATATCCTTTTGTTTTACTGAAATCTTTCAACGCTTGCAATATAAGTAAAATGGTATATTAATGCATGGTTTCATCTACTGCACTGAACACTTCAGCTGTTGGTTGAAAATCGAAGCCTTCGTCAGTACGCGGAAACTGGAAACATTGGCGGAAGTATTTTAGCAGACGAAGCTAAACTGGAGAACATTGAGCAGACATTTCAGCAGTTCCATTCTTTTCTTGATGTTCTCAAAGACGCTGGGTAAGTATCCTTTAACTTTATTCTCAGTGATATCTCTCGAGGAATGCCAACATTTCTGTATAAGTTCAAATACTCTTCATCGTGCCCTATGCTTCTTTCTACAAGAAACATAATTTATCATTTAATACGAAGAGTTTTAATATGATCCAGTTTCAGCCAAAGTTTTTATGTGTAAAATAATATGTTTAATTATGTTTATATATTTTATTTATTAAATAACGTTCAAGATTTAGAAATATGAAATAAATGTATATCACATCACTCTACAACACACACTTTTGGACTGAAATATGCTTTATTCTACGTCCAATATTCTGACTCTTTCAACTGAAATATGCTTTATTCTACGTCCAATATTTTGACTCTTTCAATTGAAATATGCTTTATTCTTTGTCCAATATTCTGACTCTTTCAATTGAAATATGCTCTATTTTACGTCCAATATGCTGACTCTTTCAACTGAAATATGCTCTATTCTACGTCCAATATTCTGACTCTTTCAACTGAAATATGCTCTATTCTACGTCCATTATTCTGACTATTTCAACTTAAATATGCTCTATTCTACGTCCAATATTCTGACTCTTTCAACTGAAATATGCTTTATTCTGCGCCTACTATTCTGACTCTTCAACAGTTTTAAAAACATATTATATATAAAAATTGTATATTACTCATGCGGTTAACATCTCCAACTAAAAAATTCTAAATGAAATCACATTTTTAAATAAAATAATGAAATTTTAATTTTTAAATAATTATAAATTTTTTAAATTTCTTTACTTTTTCTACTCCATGCAATATAAAGATATGCCTACATAAAGATGTAAGCATACGTAACGCCTACATGCTTTTTGGTTTATAAACATTCTTTGTACCATATTGAACATATCACATGAGGTTTATATCTTTTGACATGAGACATCCAACTAAAACTTTTCTCTCATTGTCTTGATTTGTATCCTTTAAATACAGAAACTCATGAGGCTAATTAGGATGCATTTATGAAAGGAAAGTGCTTGGATAGCGTGACAAGAAATATATATAGTCTATTTATTTGTTAGACGTTGGTTTTCCCCACGCATGCTATGACTGTTGTCAGTTGGGGGATGATTTACTTGACCATGCAATGAAATAAGAATAATTCTCTCATCTGGAAGCTTTTATAGGCAACTTTGAAATAAAGTACTTTATTGTACTTTAAATGTCTTCCCACATTCAATTAGTCAAGCTTTGCTTTGGAAGATAGTTTTCTATAGCTGTAGAGCTATTGTCTCATTAAAGATTGCCTTTTCTATAGTATACCTCGATGATAGATCACTTAGTGTTTCAGAACGAATTGTCAATATGGGCTAATATGGTTATTTGTGAAGTACAACTTTCGGAATACTCGATTGAAAGGTCATCGATTTTTTTGATGAATCATTTATGTTCCAATTTTTAATAGTTAATAAATATTAATCAATAAGTAACAAACAGGTTCTAATTTATTGGAATATTTTTGCAAACTAAGAGAAACATGTATTTAACATTTGAACGTTTCTTTGTGAATTTAATAAGAAATAAAACACCACACTACCTCAAATGTTTGACAAGTTCTATGCATGACTAATATATTAATCAAGTTACCATAAACACGTGCATAAAAAGGTAAATAAACTTGTAAAAGACACTGATACCTATGTTGGAAGCTTCCGAATACCAGGCTGCGCAAAGAAAGTGAAGGCATAGTGGGAATTACTAAGTCAAAGGCTACTTTAAAATGTGTATTGACACCAAGTTCTTACAAATCGAAGCTGCGGTACTGGATATATAAACCAGCCAAAGGAGTCCTTCTGTAAATCAATGTTTTTAGCGACCTGTCAATGTGCATAACTATTCAGATACTGGATAATGGTTGGTCTTATGCAGAAAGAGAAGAAAATGAATAATTATCAGTTTGATTTGTACCGCCTGAACGTCAGAAAGAGATGGCTATTATAGTCTCCTATTTCATAGGACACTCATATGTTTGGATGTTCGCGGGAGGTCGAGAACGGTCGCACTTAAGCAATCGCGACCCTGGACTTGTAAGTATAGGCTGACTAGGTGACTCATATGTTTGGATGTTCGCGTGAGGTCGAGAACGGTCGCACTTAAGCAATCGCGACCCTGGACTTGTAAGTATAAGCTGACCTTTTCAGACTGTGTGATGCAGCTTGCCTTCTATAGTTCAAGTAAGCAACTTTTATGAACTACTGTGAAGCTTTGTATACTGTGTTTTCTGCCAATTATGTGCAGATCTGCATTAATTGAACAGATTTCAAGATTTCAAGTTATTTGATGATTTTATTTCATTAACCTTAACGTTCATTACTTCATTGACGTTTTAATTCTAACTATTAACTTCATTCGCAATCATGTTATCCAAACAGATTTGTAATATTTAAATAATAGATTAAAATAGATTTTTTTAAAGTTTGAAATAGCATTGGATGAATTCACTTTTAAAGGTTTTGCAGATGAAGAATGCAGAGTTAATTATGGTTTATTCGCTGACAAGTGAAATTACCTTAATTAATTAAAACTCGTTGTTTTAAATGAAAATTAATGATATAAAATAATTGTGTAACATTTGTTCAGTATAATGTGTAATCAAGTATTGCTCATTTAAAATTATATTGCCCATTTAACATAATTTTAAAAGGTACTTAAAATATATATTTTTAGAATGTAATAAACAACAATTGCCATAAAAATCTGAGTCATCGATCAGGAACATATACAAATAGTTCATGCTTTAATTTTTCTAATTTAAAGTGATAAAATTAGTTTACATAAGTAATCAAAAATGTGATTTTTATAATTTTTACAGACGCCATTCAATATAAATGTACAATTGTTAAAACTCTTAAACTACATTTACTTTTACAACTCAAATTGAATAATTAGCGGCGTACATTTAGATATTTGGTTTTAACCGTTATGCCTTCTCCAACATAATAACTTTACTATCCCTCTAATTAGAGCTTATATTTTCTGTGTGCTCGGTATAAATTCAAAGATCTGTTTCTTTTAATTATGTGACAATTTTTTGTTTTAAACAATGTAATTAACTTAAATAGGGGTTTTCACTTTTTATATAAGCCGAAAATATAAAAGTCACGACGAAAAGTACGATATATAGAGTTATTTTCTGAATAACATTTGTTTTCACCAATGATCATGTCTATATTTAATTTGTCTCTTTTGTCTATTAACATATTGTCACTTTGTACTTTATTTCTAATGTATTGTGTGTTGGCTGGGATACATTATATCTGGAATGTGCAGAATCATTAATTGTGTTTCGTTTTCTGGAGAAAATACGCGTATAGAATATTTGGAAAGTTATAAGATATTGTTTGTACTATTCAAAAATAAGTCCTCGTTGAGTTATATGTATGATTAATGGTTCGTGGGATTATTTCTTTAACTATAAATACGTATTTCGTTTCCCATCTTTTACTTATCGCATGTTTCATATTATGATTTCGAAAAGGATTATTTGAATAATAATTTGCATAATGCTGCTTGATGAGTTTTATATGCTTAACTCTCTTAGATTTAGTTAAAAGCGAAGTTTAGTTAACGAGTAACTATCGCAGGTAATAAATTATTAGGTTTTAGTTAAGTGTACCGGTTGATTCCTACACCTCATAATAATCGAACAAATAGTGCAATTAAAGAGTTCAAATGTCGAATATATTGGTAAACTAAGGAGCTATCGACTTTGTTGATATTCCACACGGTCGATCAACCACTATTCGCATAGATGTAATGATACAAACAATGTTTTATAAGACAAATTTATATGCAGAAGATGCACACTAACAATACACTTTTCAAATCACAAAATTCCACTCGATTGCAACATATCTAGTAGAGACATTACCGAGATCATAACAGTATTATTTTGTATTTCAGGCAGTAACATTTTTTTGATAGCTTATACTTATATTTAGACAATTAATCGTATTTTTTTATCGAAATAATTTCTAAAAAGTAGTAATTTGGTTTATATGACTGAACTGAGAATCGGTATAGGTGCTATTCAGTAAATTATATGTCGATAATTGTGTACAATCTATTAGCTTCAACTAACCATGTAGCTACATATATCCAATTATAAACTTAACTAGATCTGCAATCTAAGAAAATTAAATAGGAACTTTAAACACCGCTATTTAAATCTACTTTAATAATGTTAGGCAAACAATATCCATATTATCATTGATTTGTACCTAACGCACAGGACTACACCAAAACATTTAAGAATGCAGATAAAATGGGAGAGCTCAAATTTTGAATAAATTAAAAGTACTGAGCTTTATAGATTGTAGATCTAATTGATAATGGTATGCTATAACTATGCGACTAACTCATTCAGTTAGATAACGAAAACCACTGAAAACAATTCGATGCATCAAACTAAATAATACAATCAATAACATCGGTAATACAACAATCGATACTGACTAAATATCTAAGAATCGATAACCCACAGAATGGGCGAGATGATCACAGCCGCCGGAATGGACACATTCGCATTCCCGAGTAGTAACCAAGGGAGCCGACACCGCTCCCCTCTGCCGATGCCCGCGCATGCACACACCCACGCCGTTATCGGCAACTATAAGCGGGAATCGAGTCCGGGAAATTACGGCAATCGGGAGCCACCGCTTGTCCTACACTCGTCGATGCGGGTGGATTCCTCTGGTGATAGACCATTGGTAAGTCGCTCTCCTCACTACCTTGGGGATGTTGACCAATTCCATCGGTTTGGAAATATTCCGGTATTATTCATTGAATGTGATGTTTGTATTACTTATTGTACTTTTGCGTAATCGATATTCTTTAGCTCGTTAAAAGTTAGTTTTACATTAAAATTGTTCGCAGATTTTTCATTTGTGACTCTACTAATCTACATTTTTATTATAATTTATGAAATATATACATTTAATGTATCTACACGTAATGCACATATTATATTATTATAATTATTTAAGCATGTATAATTGTTAAAATACAACCGTCTTAAAGGAAACTAAATAATGTATTATAGCAATATATAATATCGGAATATAATATATTGCTAAAATATATAATACTCGTAGTACCTCAAAAAATGATTTATCTATAAATATTTTTGAATTAGTTATTCAAAGATACGTTATAGTATGTATTCATTCACTTTGTTTTATATCAATTTCAAAAATTGCTAGTATTTTATCCAATTTTAATACTATAGAACCTACATTGTTTTCAAATATTATTATTGATTATTGAATATCCTGTATAAATAATTATATCGATTTAGAGCGCATCACGAGTAACCAATGGCAATCAGCGATTGACTACCGCCTCGTCACCGGTTCATAAACAACGCCGCCACGAGGACAGCGGAGACTACAACAATGACGTCATCCATCAACCAATTAGCAGCGGTGTGCCCTATCGAGGACATGTGAGCGATGACCCAGTGATGACGTCACCAGTCGGTGCGGAAGCAGAGGCAGAATATCAACGAGCTAGACGTGTAAAGAGTGAGGCTAACAAGCTGTACGAAGACTTGAAGAGGACTACACAGGCCGGGATTGGTCGAGGTGAGTGACCAATCAGAGATTTGTTTAGTGTTTCTACTCTCTGTCTGTTTCTTGTGGCGCAATAAATGTGCGTTATAATGAATTAATTATGTTTATGTGACACACACATTATGCTTTTGACAATAATATCTACCTCATAATAGTAGAAAAAGTAATTGCTGATAGAATTCAATAATTTATGAAATCAATAATTCACTTTCGTGCAGCTTAAATGAAAGGTTTGAGATTTTGTAGAGGAATTACTAGCATTAAAATAAGGTTCTAATTATATTTTCATGTCATTATAAATTTATAAAATGCATGCTCAGTTTTGTCACAGTATCTATGAATCTCATTTGTATCCCATTCGAAGAAGGTATTATTATAAACGATTTTTTTTTCTCAGAGATTTTGTCGCGTAAATACTCGCATCTGTTTAGGTGAATTGAGATACAGGTATTTTGTCGAGCACATGTATTGCTATATATTACAATATTACGGTACATGTTGTTACACATGGAGGACAATAGGTGTACACTACACAGAGGCTTAAATCTAACGTCAGTCACCTGATGAGGAACTAGAATCAGGACGAAAACATCCAATCCAACACCACGAGAAAACAACTGTAATCAGAAACAGATGAATCCTTATGGTACCACTAAGGTCACTAATAGCGATAATTTGTGACATCCATTTTTTGTTCGTAATAATCTCTAGAAACCAATTTTGCATCGTAACTTTTGCGTTAATTTACTTTTTATTTTTTCTGAATTCGATAAGTAAGCGATTGCATAATGAAATAACTTACGAGTACGTCTAGTGCATATACAGTAGGTCATAACTATACAATTATATACATTATTAAAAAGTAGTATACAGCGTTTTTGTCCACATAGTTTTTTTAGTTAACATTCAGTAAAGTCATTTAGAATTTTAGACATATGTACATATTAAAAATGCATAAATAGGTTGAATCAAAACGCAAAAGTACTCTATACATTTCGTTACAATAACCTCAAGTATTGGCCTTTTCAATTCTTTATCTCTCTCTCTTCCTCACTTTTCAAATAAAACCTGAATTAATTACTGATAAGTAGCAATCATCCTCTTGCAATCACCTCTAATGAACCATCTAATCCTTCCTGTACTCTTAATATTATGGACTGAGCCCATTTCATGCCCGTCGAGGATTAGAGCCCCTCACATGATCGCCTAGTTCGCTTGTCCTCTCTTTCGTTTGCGCTGTCTCCTCCTCTTGTCTGTATAAATTATTCCTGTTAGACCAAACTTTGAGGCGCTCATACTTTTGAGAAAGTATACTTAGTATATATACTTTATCTTTACTCCACATATGATAACACATGCATAACCTTTGTCAATAGTATATCTGTACTTTTACATCTCTAGCTGCATTGAATGGCTGCATATATTTGTCCCAAATCTAGGGGTGGCCTAGGTGCCTCTTCCTGGTGACGCTATCTCAAAGTCAGAGACCGTTATATCAGGCGTTTCTCGTGGAGGGTATTTGCCCTGTTATTCCACTTTATTAACAATGAGGACAGATGTAGAATAGGATTATACAGAATGTGTTAGATCTATACTTAATTCTCTCCCTATTCTGTAAATATTTTAAAGCCATTAAAGCAATATACGAAGTAACCTTTAGTTTAATAAATAGAAAATTACTGTTCTCTCATTCTTAACTTCAAACTTAAACCGCATTTTCGTTAATATGTTATTATTTAATCATCTGTATATAATTGTCTTGTGTAATTCATTTTATATTTGAAACATGTTTTAAGTTTGACATTTTTAATGCAAACAACATATTAAATTTAAAGTATAATAAATAGTATCGATATCTGAATATTACTTGATACATAGCCACCAATATATTATAAACATTTTAAATATAAAAAACTATAACTAGTTCCTAATTCTCCAAGCTTTTGGCAACTAAGACCTTCATCAAAGGATACAATACAATTAATAAAGTTAAAACACAATGTACTAAGCAAAACATACAAGTTGAAACAAATTAGTTCCGTTAACTAAATTACGCTTGGTAAAATATTGCACAGTCCAGAATATTAGGTTAAACAAATATGAGAGAATTCTGTGGTAAACACATTAGTACAACACACTACATAAACAACCACAGTCCGACAATATGGACGTTTCATATGTAATACGAGTATAAGCAAAGTATCGACAGAAAGTGTACTATTAAATAGGCAAGCCTACTTCAGGTTTGCTATTAATAGATGGTTTCAATTTCTCATTAAAGGGGACTCGATAATGGGTTTATTCTGTCAGCTTTTGACGGAGAAAAAAAGTTGAACGAGACAGAATGCGTTGCCGAATCCTCAGAAAAGTGAAAACGGTTCAAGTGTTAACACTGAGTGAAATATTGTTGTCTCTAAAGTGAATACTATACTTAGTTTTTTTTCTCTTTTATAAAATGGACTCTACATGTTTCCCTACGCGTTTCTGATCCCAAATGTTACAGGTTGCCTTTTTCATAGGTAGAACAGTGTTTTTGGTTGTTAGATTTTGCGATTTCTTTTTTGGCCCTTTCTTGTACGCTATTTGTTTCTTGTTAGAACTTTGGTTAAGTTGTCCAAGATATCCATGTGATAAGAAATATGACATGGATGTCTAATCCTCATATTTTTATTTCCTTCCTAATTCGTCGAGATGTTTCTTCGTTGATAAATGGTACATATTAGTGTCGGTATATTTTGAGGCTTTGAATTTGTTGGTATTTACTTTATTGTATTTTTTAAATCTTTTTTGGACTGTCTTCTATTTTTTTTAGCGTGTGCATTTCTTAGCATATTACGTTTCAACTTGGTTGTATCCATGCAAAGTATTTCCAGACCATTGATAGTATCCTATATTAATAATTCTGTCATTACTTCACTTTCTACAAAGCTTTCACGTTCTAGATAAGCTCACCTTTTTCTTAGACTATAAAATGTGCATCGAATTGTTATCATTAAAATAATCAATTTCCGGTCCAAATTTGGAATGAATTTCAAAAGGGACGTATTTAATGGTAGGAATATTAGCGTAATTTCATGGATCGTATAATTTTATTAACTTCCAATTGGTATTATTACCTAGAACAACAAGACTAATTTTTATTTATGGAGGAACAGTTTGTACTTGTCGAGGTGTAAGACACGAAACCGAATCAATATGTTGGTAAAACCCTCGGCTTCTTGGAGTAAAGCAAAACTATCACAAGACAAGTTATGGTACTGTCTGAGATCATAGACTCAAATAATATGTTGGCGACCGTCTCGTATAGAAACACTCCTGAATTGATCTGCTCATTTCCAGTGGAACATAACATAGTTTGCATATCACGTGTCTGCCTAAAAGTATCTTTTAAGGAAAAAGCGATAATGTAGTTTTAAATGCAATAAACAATACATAGCGCATGGTAATAATGCCATTTTTCATTTGCTTTATTTTTCTTTATTACTTATACAGCACTTTTTCAAAAATGTAATTATATTTCTTTTGTATTAAATAATTATTCAATATTGATTATAACATTTTTATAAATTATCTTAGTTAAATAGATATATTATAAGAAAAAAATAGTTTAAAGTGCTTATTTCATGTAGCATATTAGTCCATAAATATATTGAATTTACTGTTTTATTATAACAGTAATTTAACAACTCAATTATTTAATATTAGGCTAAATATGCATTTTAATATCTAGAATTATTTATCTCAACTATTGACTTGACCATGCCCTTAACGATGTAGTCAAAGAGTACGCATAGAGAAATGACTCTAAGGGCGTTGCTATGGACACTGACCTAAAAAGAAATAACATATATATGTTGATAGTTATAAGTTAACCACAATAACAATGAGTACATAATATAATAAACATAAATTTATAATTATTAAATAATAAAATACTCAATATATTACACGTATTTTGGGAAATAAGTGACTATTACTTCTATTTCTATACTCTACGGATGTCGTTTTTTAGCCTACATTAGATTGGTTCTAACTTAATACGTCGTTTGTATATACATGTTGTGTGCATCGGGTATTGCTCAGCAGCTGATACTTTAACTCTTACTAGCGGACACATGACACAATCGAGGAAATATTGAAATATATATTGAAATGAAAACGCTCCATACAAACGTTTAAATTGCATACAACAATTCTCACTTATCCACATGCGATATTACTGGAAAGTGACCAACTCTATTTATATATTGGACAAGTAGTAGACTCAAGATTTCAATAAATATTGTCAAATTTCAACACATGCAAGACAGACGTTTATTTTATTTGATAATAATCGATTGCTTACCCAATTTCATGTTCTGTTTTGTTTTGACACTTTGTATGATTTAATGAATACTATTCCTTCTGATTTTAGAACTCAACTCGCCTGAAATAATGCTCCATCCAAAGATTGGCCTCTCATCAAGTCTTCGGTCTTCTGGCGTCGGCGGTGGGGCAGGTGACTTTCAGCAGGAGCAGAGCATCAGGGGCGGCACACCCAATGGTCGAGAGCGTCATGACACGCGTCATCAACGATCGATGGACCTCGTGTCTACCGGCGAATTAGACGAGAGTAGTCTGCCTGGATTTCGTGATTTGCCAGCATCACCACCCCCGGCTCGACTTCATACTCGATCGGGCGATGCTGGTGAGTGTTAGTGTTACGGTGGTACTGGTCAGGGTACTGATCTGGGTGGTAGGGGTACCGGGTAGGGGGGTGGTACCGGTTTACAAAACCACGTTATAACTAAACATTTAAATTAACTATTATAGCGAAATCAGAAATACTTTCGATGTTTTACTAACATTGGGAAGGTACCTACGCTTAAATAGGTTACATTTTTGTCATTCCAAATTTATTTGGAGATTTGTCAGTCCTACAAACAGTAGATCGATATAGCTTTTATCAAATCCATTCTTTACGATTGTAGCTAGTTTAAGTAGAATATGGGAATAATAGTCGATTTAAAACTGAAATATTTGGGAACCCTGGTTTCTAAGTATACTGCAGGTAATCGTTGCATTGACGAATATAGTTTTCGTTGATCAAAAGGACATCAAATATATGTTTTTGTTTTTGAAATAAATAAATTGTAATTAAATAATAATATGTACTGCGAAGTTTTTAAAAATATATGGTTTTCATTAAAATATATTCATAATTTACGTTGTTTTATGAACATTTAAATTAGTCATCATGAAATAAATCAAAAGAATGAGAAGAAAGCAAGAATAATTTTGTGTTTCAATAACAAATACTTTAAATTAAAAATATACGACGTAGGTGTTAATAACTGTAAACTAATAATGAGAATTTTTCTTTAATGTGTTGTACAATTAATTATGTAGGTATTATGATAAAATAAAGTAGTGTATCATCTTTATTTATTAACAAATAATATTTACTATATTAGGCAAAAAATGTTGCGATTGACGATTTATTTAATGCATCGAATTATTGTCGTCATGGTTACTAGTTTTTTAAGTTTCACATGATGACTCCACAACACTTTTATTATTATCAGCATATGATAATATGCTATATAGATGTATATTTATATATCATACGAAAGTAATACGGTATTGAGTAATTGTTATACGTATTAATTCATCAGAAAATAAACAAATAAATACAGAAAATTTAATGTCGCTTTTGTCAGCGAAATTTGCCTATTTTTGATATGTTTTTATGTCAAGAATTAATATATCTTATTAATAACAATTGGAATATAAAAATAAAGATTTGAGTTAAAACACAGTATTGCGTGTTAGAATGTGCATGAATAGATCACGATCTGTGTCGTTAACAAGTGATACATCAGATACTGTTAGAATGTGCATGAATAGATCACGACCTGTATCATTAACAAGTGATACACGTTGATCCACTTTCGTGGCTCATGACAAATGACTTTGAGTTAAAAGTTGTCCACACAAAAGACGAATTTATAATAATTTCAAAAATACTAGCTTACATTTTAATAAAATTATTATTTTATGATTATAGAATACTACTGTAAAAGCAATATTGATTAGTAGTATCCTTCGTTTTGCTCAGATGTTCGTTTAAGATTTAATATCCAAAAATATACGTATTGATTCTGGTAAATCATTAGACTAATTGGTAGAATTTATTACGTATTGTAATTGAATTTATATCTATATATATGGTTGGGAAATATGATAATTTATTAGCATATGTCCTATTGCATCCTTTTAACTAAAGTGAACTTAAAACATGTTCAATATTATATAAAGTAAAAATACATTTCAAAATTACATATTAATAATTCTATGATTTAAATAGAAACAAGTGTATTTTATATTAAAATATGGTATCAATTTTGACGCTATAGAATATATTCTACTATGCCCCTATTAATTGTCAGAACGTTGCTAACTGTTTCTTTTATAGTTGAGCTTGAATAGATTGGCAGAATTACTGGCTACTAGAAGACACTATGGATTTTTTAAATACAACGTTGAAGAATAAGGTTTTAATGACAGAAAGAGATTACAACTTGCTTTAATATCTCATAAAAAACGACTGTGACACTAAAATGTGTAAATTAAACAGAAAAAAAATCATCTTTTGCATTATTTGATTGATTGACAAATATTTATAAAACAGTGAGCTTATAGGAGTCCGTTAATTAATAAATTTAAATTCACGCTCTTATTTTTAAAAATAAACCCAGAATAAACAGAAGTTGATCTTGTTTAACGCACTTGTTTAATGAAGATGATAATGGCAGCTAGCAGTTGTACCCAGTACTCATGACCAGCTTCCCGTGGACATTCGGTGCAACTGTTCCACATCGTTACTAACCGAGCATTCCGGATATAATTAGTCCAATTTTGCCTCCAGCAACAATACGACGACTAATGTGATTTCGGTCTCTCCACGCGGTTGTATTCCTCTAACTTTTAGCTGTATATTTCGAGTATGAAGATTTCATCCTTAAACTAATTTGCAATTAAAGGTTATTTAGGTTTAGAAGTAGCCTTGTCTAGGTTGTGAATCTAGACATGTTTATACTGAAGGAAACTTTCTTCTTCTCATCAGTCTGCCCGTCCATGCTCAAGATAAAAAGATAGCAGTTGTTGACATCGGTGTTCATATGAAAAGTTAATTAAGTCTTGTCAGCGCCTCTGTTATCCTTTTTGATGGGGCTTGCCTGGTTTATGACCACACAATTAACCCCTAATTATACAACAGATTCCACCGATTAAATACTGTAAATAATTCGTGTCTACCAAAAAACTCTTTAGAGACCTCTTTTCAGAGGATTATTAAAGTTTGAATTAAACATTATTATACTATTTTAACAACATACTTAGCGCCCTTTGCTTTTTAGTAAATAGAGAAGTTATGTTGTCCTTTTTATGCTATTATGTGTTATTTAGATTGTAAGCTTATATACATATTGTCGACATAAGATGTGTCATAAATTATTCCTGGTTTTATTTTACAGGAAGTAATAGAGTAAAATTATATTATTAGATTTTTGTTTGAATTGTTTTTTGTAATATTTTTTTTAACAATCGGAGTTTATTACTCTTTAAATTTGAATTATAGTATTCTTGTCTTATATAAGTACAACTGTCAATCCTTTTTACTGTTAAATGTATTATAGTGTGTACAACATATATCACAGTACAAGGGGTTATAGGAACTGCTGAGATCAAACAAGGTAGAAATAGTGCTGTCCAGCTCACTCCTGCTAAGGTGTGACCGACTGTTACAGACTGTGACCGACTGTGAACGACTTTGACACACTGTGACATACTGTGAAACACTGTGACATACTTTGACAGACTATGAAAGACTATATACAGCTATATAGTAATGAACGTTATTATATGAAATCATGTATTAATAATTTTTAAATTCTAATAATATTAAACATTATCTTTAACTTCATCTTATAATATACTTATGTAATTATAAACTTGAATTATGCATTTATAGTAAGTTTATTTCATTGTAATCATTGCGTAAACTATTAAAAACGAAATGCATAGACAAATAATGATTTACCAATATTTTTGGTTTTCTAGAAATCAAACAATGTCGTTTATAAGTATAAGGTTGAGTGTTTGAAACGATGTGGACAAAGGTTTAACGAATAAATTCTATTCGCTACCCTAAATACTTGTTCAGTACGCATAATATCACCCGACCTCTGGGATATTGGCTAACGAATCGTAGTTCTCATATTTCCTATATTTTTATGCATATTATTTTAGTTGTCATATTCTGTCTGAATTGCTCTTTTTATGGAACGGTATGCGCGCATATAGATATAAATGCTTTAATAGAAGCTTAATTTTTGACACTTTCTGCAATTAAATGCACGATAGAAAGGTGTTGGTATCTATTAAACTTCATGGTTACTGAGAACGTTAAAGGAATCCTTCACTATAATTGTATTACATTTTTTGAAGAGTTTTTGTATCCTTGTCTAGCCTACGCATTAATCTATAAGTTTTTTAAATAGATGCAAATTATGTTTCATATTTAAACATATTTCCAATATAAACATAAATAGTCTAATTTAAATCACAATATCTCCCAATAAACAGACAGACAGCTTTATTTAATATTTCCACAGACAATCCACAGTTTAATGACAATTATAATGTACAAACATATATGTTCAAATATTGAAGTCACACAATATCAGACCTTTACTTTATAAATCTCAGTATGATTTACGAGATTAAAATAAGATAGACAAAGGGTCTGGCATTTATGATACTTTGAAATTACTCTGATTGTAATAACAATCATGTAACATTTATTATTTGTGTTTTTGTGATAATGTTACCGTATACATTCTTTTATGAATCAATTTATTGTATTCCGTTTATTTTAGATTTTTAATAGTCTATCATAATTTTTAGTTGACTAAATTAATGAAAACTGTGGTTTCCTCATTATAGAGAACAATCTTAAGTTTCCCATTTAATCTATACTTATTTATTAGTCTTTTTATGTATCTTATATGTATTTCACCTCTCTATATGGTTACTATTATCTGCCTAAAAATCTATAAAATCTAGTAAACTTGCATTTTAAATCTTACCTCTGATCCTATTAAACCAACTGAACTAAAAGATAGAGTAAATTCGATTACAGAGGTCAAATAAAACAAATGCATTTTAAAATTAAATTTCGCAAGATTTATCTGTAACCTGCTATATGGATTTGCTAAATCATATTCAAAGATAGCCGCTTTTTACTGAGGAGACAAGAAAACTACTTACCGAAATGCCGTATTAGACAGGCACAAACTAATGAGTGCATCTTATACTCATAATTACCGAAATGAAATAATGACCCGATCAAACCGAGCCTATCGACAAGATCACTACATACGCGCCGCGCTTGCTATGTAGCTCTAGGCGCCTATGGACAAATTATTCAAAGCTCGAATGCATACAATGCTCAATTCGTCTAGCCCAGACGAAGCATATTTGGAGGTCGTCTCAACCTTCATTAGACTGACAATTATTTCGGCGCCGTCTGTCTGTGTTAATAAATTATGTAATATATGCAAGCTGTTGGTCAGCTGGCTCGTTGAGAAAGCTCTTTGGCGCACTCGTATCGACGTATTGTAGACAACCAAGTTATATAGACCGTTGTTATAATGGAGATGGTAGTCATTTAGAAGTTGAATAATGAATAAACAAAAAGTCGGTTTTTACTGATTTCTCAATTTGTTTTATTTCAATCTTAAATGCAAATGGTGAAAAGAGTATATATATTATCGTCAAATATATTACCTTTATAGTTTTTTTATATATTATAATGTTTATTTTTTATTAAAAAGAAACGTCTTAGCGTCTTATACATAACAATAAAAAGTATTGCTTGTGGATAACTTTCTTATAGAAAATCAAAGATATTTATTAAATTGAAGTGGCTAATTAAATTTTCTATCGGTCAATTTCTTTGATGATATGATAAATATTAGGTCTATTTGAATATATATACATTACAAATTAAAGAAGGATTTCTTTCTAGCCAATACGGAAAGTCCTTATCACTCGAACTATGTATATTTTAACATCCATAGGCACACATTTTGCATTTGCTTTTAAAAAACAGTAAATTTTACAAATATATATAATATTGGCCGCAATTTAAAGATACGTATTTTCCAAAAAGTGAACTGTAATATTTATTCATAATTAAAATTTTCTTTTGAATGATTTTACATAAATCAAGAATCACTACCGAGAACTTTGGTAGTGACATCAACATATACTGCAGCTTAAATCTTTTTAATGTGGGAATTAATTTATTAATTTTCTACATTATTAGCCTGAGTTTAGTAGTAGAGAGGTGCGTTTCAAGAACAAAGACCTCCCCCCTGCCCCCCCGGTAGTAGTAGGGGAGGGGGACCGCGACTCCACCCCCCCTAGCAATAAGACACCATGGCAACAAAATTTTCCGCCAAATTCAAATTTAAAAGTGCGCGGGATTGTGTGGCGCCAAATTCAAATTATGAATTATTTTTATCTATTTAAACAAAATTCTTTGCGCCAAATTCAAATTTAAAAGTGCGCGGGATTGTGTGGCGCCAA
>JAYRBW010098137.1:0-20015 GCA_036023295.1 Invenusta paracnida | reverse complement strand
TAACTCTAAGCTAAGATTAAGATTATTTGAGTATACCGACATAATTTAGACGAAGTTAAGATTAAGTTAAGATGAATACAAGAATGTTTTGAGTATACCGATTACAAAACTGTCTTAACTTGATCTCAACTAAATCTTAAATTTAAGATTTTTTTGAGTATACCACCCCAGATTGGACGATGTATAGTAAGAATTATCTTAGTGTGTGTGAAACGCGATGTCTCATTAAAGACATATCCCATCTATGTACCTATTGTATATCTATGATCAAGACGTCTAAATATACGTGGTGAGACAGCCAATGAGCAAAATACATCAATAATAAATGATCCTACAATATTTACTAGGCTGATGAACTAAACATGTCAAGTGATACTATAAGCACACTTATGAAAATATTACAAAAGCTATAAATCTGCGAAAGTGCAAAATCTCTCAAAAGAAGATCACAAAATCCCTGTTATGTGTTGTGAACAAATATTAATCATTATAACAACGTTCGACGACGAAATCAATTTTTCTTTAGTAATAAGTGTGTCATTTATGCAGAAGGTAAAGATTCTACCTGGTTGGTCTTTAGGAAAATAAACACATTCCCATTTCTGAAAACAAAAAGCAGCATTCACCATCAGTCATGGTCTGGGCTGCTACGTCTGTCAAATACTTAATTGGTCCATCTTTCAATTATGGCTATGTAACTGCTGAAATATAGGTTACTAAATATCTTGTAAGATGAATACATATCGGTTCTTATTGATTAAGGTTTACAACTCTCATGTCCTTTTAAACAAGACGGAGCACCAGCTCATACAGCTATTATGACGCGATAATTTTTAAACCAACACTTTCTGATCGCTGAATTGGAAGAATGGACTTTTGTCCTGGGCCTCCAGAAGACCAGACCAGCTCTCTGGGGTACACTTAAATACAAAACAATGGCACATAAATTCAATTATATTGTTATACTAAAGCTATCATTCGGCAAGAATTCTTAGACAATTCCCTAAGACCTAGTACAATCAATCAATCATCAAATATTTTTATGAATGTATCTTTGTATTCTGAAAGGTGGACTCTAAGTAGATCCCTTTAAAGACATAGTTTGGTTATAGAACTCTGTTTACATTATTTGTTTGTTTATGTTAATGGAAGTATTGTTATTTGTCTTATAAGTCTATGTCGTAGTAACTTATGGACCATACTGTATTATATGTATATATATAAAATACAATGAAATAACTGAGGAACGAATATACGCATTTTATAAACCAATATTTTGTGTTATAATTACAAATCTAAATATTTTATGTTCAGCAATAATTGTAACACAATCATTTGAAAGAAGCTGCTTTCGTGTTCTGACATGGAATGACAGCGCAGCTTATGACTCTTACATAATTCGACTGATGGACGAAACTGGACGTGTTACAGCTAATATTTCGGTGATGTCGTCCAGATGTAAGTTCAATGTAGCATAGGTATTGACTTTCTACACTAATTAATAATGATATTAAATATAATTCATTTTGATTAATTTATATATTATCTCTATGTAACATTAATGAAGAATTAATTGTTTGCGTAAAAATAATATACAGGTATTTGTGTACTGCATGTTAGATTTGAATAATAAAAAATACTCCAGTAAATATTTATGAATTATATTTTTGTAAGTTTTTTAATTCTGCAAAAATTATCCAATCAACAGTAAAACGATATATATGTTTTTACAACTAAGTGGATTTATAAAACTTTACAAACGATAATTTATGTTTCAGTCACATTTAATGCCACTGGATTTGATGGTCACTATTTTCAATTATTTGGCTTCTACAAATTTAATGATCATCAAAAAATAGACATACGCATCACAAATAAAACAAAGATGTTGAATAAAACCTGTCATGGTAAGACATTTCATATTACATGGAAAAAGGTTTGACATTGTGTACTTAGAAATGGTAAAAACAATGAAAACAATCATAAATATGCAATATCTAAAATGTTCCTATAATTCAGTCTATAAATGTGTTACCTTCAACATTTCCAAAAAACATAATCTGTTATTATTCATCTTTGTGCATAAATACACATTGTGTACACATGTTTGGCATCATTTATTGTAAACTGTGTCGCATAGAACTGTTAAACAAATCTTAAACAAACCGTCAAAGCATTTTAATAGCCTGCACTATTAAAGTAATACTATTTTAAATTGAAAAGGTATAACTATTAAAATATAGCAAAGTTTAAGCTATTTATGTTTATAAAAATTGTTAATTATTATATTTAATATTATTATGTTTTTATAATTATTATATTAATCATATTTTTATTTAGGTGTGATTGTCAGTCAAACTTATCGAAGAGTCTGCATGCGAGAAATTAGTTGGAATCACCAGCCTGGTTATACTATGTACAAAATTAAAATGTACAACGCTGACGGTGTGTTTTTGAGATACACACCAGTGATAACACAACTAAAACGTAAGCTGCTTTTGTTGTGCTAAATAAGAACACTAATTAAAAAAAACACTGAAATATATTACTATTTCTTTCAGACACTTTGCCTGGCACTGAAAGAGAAGCCTCAAGATTTGAAATATACGGAATATATGACCGTGATAGTAAAAATTATACAATACTTGTCTCAGCTATAAGGGACCTGCTACCTGTTTCATGCAAAGGTACGCTTCAAACTATAGGCCGCCGCAATTTTGTTAGTCGAAGTATATTTTAAAGTAGTTTCAGTGGCGGTAGAGCAGTGGCTAACTGATGAGAAGGTTGAAGGTTGGATTTTTATCAACGACCGAATACATATAATTCCCATATTTATACTTACTTGCAGATTGGGTGTCAAGTGCCGTAAAGTCTCCCCTTTTATTTCTCTCGAAATTTTGTTCAGAATCTTGATAATAATAACACACTGCTATACATACTACTTGCGAGTAGCATCCAGTAGTATACAATGTCATTCGTTAAAAAATGTGTGTAATTAAAAAAGAGTGCAAAAATAATTACTTTAGTAGTCGATCGAGCTTTATGGTATGTGTTCAAAAATTACAGTACATAATAATATTATAAATTACAAGAGGTATTAACAGCTATAACTAACAAAAACCAATAAAATGGAATACATTCACCACGTATACTAAATTACAGAAAATAATAATACTCGTACTATTTAATTTATCAATTACATATTTTGTTCATAATTCAAAAACATTGTCATGGAGACAAACACAAAATAGTATACTTTATACTTAGAGTAATATTATAATATAGTATTAGCTTGCTTATTTACTGAACTAGGTAGATACTTCCTATAAATACGTTCAGATTAAAATGTTTTGTCTTTTTGCTTTTGTAACCACTTGTAACCACTACCGTTTTTAGCTATAAGCGTGACCCAGTCGTATCAGAAGAAATGTTTTCGAAGATTGGATTGGGAAGCAGACAACACGTATACATCCTACATAATTCGTTTAATCGATGAAAATGGCAATGAAACATCCGAAATTCCAATAAAATCATCGTCATGTAAGTACATTTACAACAAATTTTAGATGATGTATATATTGTGATACAACATTTACTGTTCAGTGTAGAAATGGGGGAATACATTAGATTATATTTTTTATAAACGCAGGCTTTGTAGTAATAAACAAATTATTCATGACATATAATGTTGTATAATATTTTCTACGGTTTATATTTTTTCTGTATATATATTATTCCAGTAACTGTTTTATTTTACAGATGTCTTTAAAGTCACAGAAATAGATTACTCAATGTTTCAATTATTCGGCGTTTATCGTGATAAAGGAGAATATTTTCAAATAAGTATTTCTAAAAGTACAGAAATAATTGAAAAACTTTGCGACTGTAAGTAATATGCAGTTTAATTATTTGGTTGTTTTCAGAGTAGTTTTTATAATTTAAATTGTATACTTTGAATTATTATATACGTTACCAACGTTATCCCTTCTTGGTAAACAACGACTTCCATAAAACTAATTTTAAAAGTCTTTTTTAATTTATGACATCCCTTAGATACACATGTAAGTCAAGAAACTCACAAGGTATGCTACCGAACATTGACTTGGGATCCAAAAGATGAATATCAATCATATGAACTACTACTGAAGTATGCCAACGATTCTGTCTTCAAAATCATTGATACTGAATCAACGAAACGTATGAACTGGACTTATATATTTTACAAATTTCTCTCATTAAGTTAGACTTTTCAAAATAACTAGTAATATAATAATAGTGATTAATCTCACGCTAAGCATTTATTTGGAGGTTAGTTTCAGATGTTTAAATATTCATACACATAAAACATATTAAATCATATATGCACAATTTAAGATGCTGCACTTGCATGGATTCTGTAATTATTATACAAACCGTGTTAATTATAATATACCTTAAATTTCCCTACATACATACGAGTATGCACATTTTACATTTAGAAATATTTACCAACGACGAACCTAACGATATAACTTTCGAACTTTTTGGTTTGTACGAATATAATGGGGAGAAATTGACTGTAACGATTTATGGGAAGACACCTTTAGCTGGAAAAGCTTGCAAACGTAAGTCTTGCATTTCGTGTTTCATATGATGGAACTGTTTCCAAATAGACTTAACTATTAAATGTTCCTCTTTCTGAAATATGTGTTTTCAGATACTATTGTAAAGCAATCATATGCCAAGAAGTGCTCCAGAAACCTTCAATGGGAAGCTAACAATATATATGACAGATATATAATTCGATTAATGAGAGTAGATGACGTTATTGTAAAGAATATTTCCGTAAATTCCTCAAACTGTAAGTCATAATTAGTTCTTATTCATTTGAAATAATAATGTTCGACAACATATAAACAGCATATATTATGTATGTTAAAAATACCCAGGTGATTTTTTACGTCATTCCTATCTTTTCTCATTCTCAAATTAATTTGAGCATATTTTGATAAATTTCATGAAGATAATATCGAAGTGTGTAATCTACTGTTGTAATTACCAATACAACTGGATTTCAACTCGATCAAGTAAATCATGACATGTTGAGAGATGTTTTGCCATTCCTATTGAGCTGATTTTCACAAGTGAGCCAGCGAGTAGATTTCAAATTATTCCCCACGTTTATAAAGATATCCTAGAATATATATTTATATATTAAACTGTATATAAACTGTATATGAAGAGTGCTGATCTGATAATTGTAAAACTTTGCAAACTGATTTTTAATATTAGATTCGTACGAAATCTGTGATATGTTGCTTTGTTCAGCTAAAAAAACCACACATTCATTCCCAGAAAGCTTTTAGAAGATATTAGTTCAATGGAAGGGAGTGTTGGTCTAACTAGCAATATGTCTAGTGTTCTAGCATGAAGTCAGACAACCGTTAGAAGATATTAGTGCAATGGAAGAGAGTGTTGGTCCCACTAACTCTAAGTAGCAATATGTCTAGTGTTCTAGCATCAAATCAGACAACCATTTTACAATATCAATGTGGGAACTGAGATAAGAGAGCTTTGCGACAACGGGTTAGAATTAAAAATACATGTGTTTCCTCAATGGACTCGACATTATTGTCTAGCTTGTGAAACAGAGCTAATGACAACGCATAACTCAGCATGTCATTAACAACTAGATAATCAAAACTATATTATTTAAGTAAATGCAACAAGAGAATTCGAGAGTCAATAATATCATTGCCATAGACAATATATTTATATGGATAACCTTAAAATAATTATTTTCATAGGAAACACTCTCCGATTGTTCACTAAAGCACATAACTAAATGATATACATATATAACATGATTTATTTAGGTAACTAAACAACTTATAATTATAACTAAAATTAAATAAAATTACCATAGTGATGAGGCATAAGAATTGACTGATGATGTATATATGAAAAGCAATTAAACTGTAGGATTACTGATTACATGAAAACATTTACTGTGTCAGTAAATTTAGTCAATATATGTATTTTTACTTTAGATAATTTGAGTGTCACTGGACCAAATGCTGTATTCTTTGAGTTGTATGGTGTTTACACTTATAATGACAAAGAATTGGAAATACGTGTTTCATACAAGAAAGCACTATTAGCAAAAATATGTCACGGTAAGATTTTGAAAACATACTAAACTAAATATACTGCTTAGGTAACCTTCAAAAAATGCCACTAACACATATTGTGTAATTGTTATCAACGATATTATGTATAATTAATAGTACGATTAACAAATATAATGTTCTATTTTGAGCTGATTCATTTAGAGGCGAATTCAAACTGCTGTTAAGTGTAACAATTAATTCTAACTAATTTTATATGTAATATATGTTATTTGTGTGAATATTTCTCGCGTTTACAAATATATATTTCTTTATATTTGAAACTAGGTTTTGTATTCATATGTACGTATTCAATACTGAAATTTTAATCTATATGATAATATTTTAGGCATCAAATCACTCTATTATAGATATTTGATAATACAATCAATCATAGATCTACAATATAAATGTATTGAGAAAATATTCGAAATAAAAGTATCACCGTTTCATCAGTTTTTTTATTGTAATAATTGTGAAAAACAGTCAGTAATAATGCTGATACTTATTGTGTGACTAAATTAAAGCAAAATATTTGATAAAAAGCGAATAATAGTTTTCAATAATTTTTTATTGATTTTTTTATGTAAAATTTGATTATTCACTTTAGTAAATATATAATTCAAGTGCTTAATACATCAAATGCGTATACTGTAGACATTGCAACCATGACTGTCACATATTTTACGAAGAACTAAGTTAATCAATTCGTAGCCGCGTTTTTTTGCGCGTTCATATTCAGGAGTGCTCATTAGCCTCTCACCCCATAATGTTTAAACTTCCGATACAGTTGATTTTCAACCCTTGCATGTAGTTAAACTAAAAACTAACATATTCCATCGAAGAACTTATGTAAACAACGTACAATATTGCATTAATCATATAGAATCAATAATAAATTCTAAAAATAATGTAATAAGTAAAGGTTATTGTTCTCTATAATTCAGGTATCTACGTCAAACAGGCATATCACAAGAAATGCTATCGAAAACTTTTCTGGATAAAGATAACAGAATATGAGTCGTACCAAATAATTCTACGACATGAAAACCATTCAATATATAAAGACATTGATGTGTCGAGAAGTCGATATCTTGATAATACATGGGATGATATCAACAGCTTTGAAGGTAACTGTCCCTCAACTATAATATAATAATCCAATCAGTTTGCAGATCTAAACATAGTTAAATATGCAAATTAGTAGAATAACTTAATATTTTCCATTAAAGTAAAGTTGGGTTCCGTGTACGTAGAGGAGCTAACAGCATGGTGAAGTAGGGTGGCCAGTTTCTGTGATCGCTGCCTTTAACTTCCCCAGAATTTGTATACCCGGCTCTCGCTACTGCTCGGTGAACAGGTTAGAAGAGTGAACATTATATTGTGAGACCAATCTGGGGTTCGAACCTGTGTCCTTCCGCATGGTAATTCAGCGCTCTAACCACAAGGCACATCACGCTCTAATCAATATTTCTCATTATACTCTCGTATACAATGTTTGTTAGAGTAACTGCATGATTTGTATGTATTAATGAGTAGTGTTCAATTGTAAATTCGAGTATAGTATATTTCAGTTGTTGTGAATCCCCTTCAAAAATCGGTTGTAATATAATATTGCAACATAGATGTACATTGGGTATTTATTTATATAACAATTTTGACATTGTACTTAATTTATCCTCCATCTTTTAAACTTATATTCAGAAATACTTGACAACAATGAACCCAACAGATTAACATTTGAAGTGATCGGTAATTACGAAATTAATGGCACGCAATTGAGTACCTTAGTTTTTGAGAAAACAAGCTTGAACAAGAAACTATGCAAACGTAAGTTCATTTACGATGTTGTATCGTGTTTACAATAGATATGGTGTTTTGCAACTCAATTTACGTCTTCCAGAATAGAATAATCAGACTATTAATGATTAGTTTATAACTAATTCTTCTCCTTAAACTATCTAATAAACCTTATAAACATTCTAAATTATTTCATGTAAATATTGTTATCGTCTACATATTTACTACAGATATAGTCGTCTCTCAGGCATATCAAGAAAACTGTTTCAGAGTATTGACATGGGTGGATGATAATGCTTATTATTCATACGTAATTCGTCTAATGAATGCAAATGGAACCCTCATAAAAGATTTTCCCTCTAAGTCTTCTAAATGTAAGTGTAAATATGTATACTTATCAATAGATAACAACTATACCTTTGAGTTATATATAAGTCTAACAACTTATGAATCTACTGCATAGAAATTAATCAAAGTAAAACAAATGTAAGTGCTCTTGTGGTCGCTAGTTTATCTTTTTTTTCTTCATATGCATTTGTTATTTTAGTAGGTATGGCAAATTTAAAAAATATTAAAAATGGCTATTTTCACAATGAAATTCACAATCAAAGGATCAATCATTTAAATAAGATGATTTATTTATGCCGCTCAGAATTTCGCAGAGATTTTTTCTAATATGTATGTATTAAAAAAAATTCATTGGATATCAACCTACAATGCTATCATATTTTAAATTTAGCATCTACGCGCACAATTGAAACGTTAATAAAACATGAATAAGTATTTATTAAACTAAACATTCCTGACATATTTAATTACAGAATATCTAATATAAACAATTCACAAAATAATTCAATTCTTTTTTCTAAATATGAATTGAAATATATTAATACATTTACATTTTACACATTATCTTAGTGTAAACATTTACACAAATATTTCATTGAAATGCTAAGTTTGATTTAAACAGTACGTAAGCTTAGAAAACGTGTTGAAATCATGTTTATGTTTCAGTCACATTCAACATCACTGGAATAGATGGAGATTTCTTTCAATTGTTTGGTGTTTACGAACATAACAAGGAACACCTCCAAATTAGTGTGACGGATAAAATAAAGTTATTGCACAAAACGTGTCACGGTAAGAATTGTAAACTTTTATGGAAGAAGTTCATAGAACATATTGCGCCAGTAAATATAGGTTTGAAATAACAAAATCAATTTATTATAGAATTAATTAAAATACTTTTTAATACCAAAATCTGAAATCCGAAGAAATTTAATTTTTACCAAATTAAAACAATTTAAATTGATTTAATTCTTAAATGTAACATATCACAGTAGAGTTTATTAGTCCACACATAATATATAAATGTTATTTTAGTATTTATATAAGACTACAGAGTATGTTAATATATGTATATGAGGAGGACCCTATTTCAGGTTATGTATTAAGCCAATCTATCTCTTTTAGCTCTTTTGGGCTTCATATACACATATCTTTATCCATATATATCTCGGTATGGAGGGGTGGCTGATTAGACAACTTACTAGTAGAATATGTAGTTAACATAACTTTAACGTAAACTTTTGATACATATTCTATTAAATAAATTGTCAAAACTATTTAAATAAATGACATAAGTGAAACGTATTTCAATTTAAAACATTTTTAATTAACAAAAAACTGAAAACTATAATTCAAATTTACTGCAAAAAATTTTAATTTTTGTACTTTATGATTTGCGATGCAAAAATAATCTGTAGCTGATTTAGAATTCCCTTGACTTCGAGATAGATAAGCATATTTTTTAAAGTATGCTTTACTTATTATTTAGTAAAAAGGGGCCATGTTTAAATAGAGTGTGGTAGTGTGACCTCATTACTGAACTTATATGTCTCCATCTGTTCATTTAAATTACAGAAAAATACTTAAGCCTCTCTCCTCCACTCGGTTTGAGTTGGGTCGATAAAATTAAAATTTTGAATCCAACAATATAATATTAGAAAATATGTTTGTATTGTAAATGATATGCTTAAAGGAAATATTATTCCTAACAATATTTATTGTCACCAACTTCAATACATGATTCGTTTGATCACTCTCAAGTCATAAACTTCCTCCATAATCTATAAACACTTAAATATTAAAGTTTAAAATGGATACTTATTGTGAAGCAATATATTGTATTTGCCTTTAATATAACTGTTCATTATATATATACAAGTAGCTGTATAGATCCAATTATACGTATATACCAATTATTAATATATTTTGAAACCGTTTCCTTGTTATTATGCAAACCATTAAATTATATATTTAAAGTTTATCCGGTATTCTTGAAGTTTTAATGCTTATTTAAATACATAGTTATGATGTTATAATGTTTTGTTTTGTTTTATTCATAAATATTTCCCATTTACTGTTTTTTACAAAATATGTGCAAGATATTAGTTTAATAATAATGATATGATTTAGGATTATCGACACTTCCATACTTGACGTTATTGTATAACACCTCGTTTATTATTTTCACACCATAACTGTCATTCCCAATCAGGTGTGATAGTGCAGCAGGCTTATCAACGTGTCTGCTCTAGAGAAATTCAGTGGACTCATCAATTTAGATATATCATGTACAAAATAAAATTATATGACTCAAGTGGCACCGCCATGAAATATATACCCGTCGACCAGAATGCTAAATGTAAGTTAAACCGCCAATTGTGTTTAAATTATAATTAATATGAAATATGTGTCCTTTATTGTGTTGTTGCTTTAGTTAGTAACACATAATATTTTTTATACTGATTATATTTCACATGAGGTATATAACTTTGACTTGTAAAATTTAATAATAATTACACATCTTTACCTTATAATCTAACGTATTACATAAGCACGTTAAGTTTTGTTTTTTCTATCATTTTAGACACATTACCAGAAACCGAGAGAACAGTCAGCAAATTCGAGATTTATGGAGTATACCAGTCTGACAATCGGAAGTATACTGTACTAGTTTCGAATATGCAGGACCTACTTCCAGTGGTCTGCAAAGGTAAGCTTATGATATAAACGTCAGGTGTTACAAAATAAAAGAGTAATATTGAATATAGCTAGCTACTATTTAAGCATTATGTTATATTTCTAACAGCCATAAATGTGACTCAATTTTACTACAAAAAGTGCTACAGAATATTAAACTGGGAACCTCACAACGTGTACACATCTTATGTAATCCGCTTAATGGATGACAATGGAACAAGTTCTAACGAAATTTCTACACCGGAGTCTACATGTAAGTACTCTTGTTTATATACGTATTTTAATAAGTTTAGCAAAAATGCAATACATTATTTTACAAAACAGTCTAAAATATCCATTTGAATACATATACCTATATACATTTCTAAAAGCAATATAATTTATCTGTTAAGGAGAAGTACGAGAATACTCCCAGATAATCCCAAAATCTAGGATGGTTTAATAATACAATTTTAAAGTTGTCTTTGAATAATCGTTATCGCATTAACATAATATTCTCTTATATGTTTGAAAATGTGCTGTGCATTATTGTAAAATAATTCTCTCCACACATTTTAGACAAATTCAACGCCACAGGAATTGACGACTTCTTTTTCGAAATATATGGGATTTACATGTATGAAGGCAAATTGTTTGAAATAAGCGTTTTCAAAATCACTGAATTACTGGAAAAACAATGTGATGGTAAGAATCCTTTATCAAAATGTTCTGAAACAGACGTTCTAAATTGAATTAGTTGTACCTGATCTTTCTTTTGACTACACGGTTGCTACTATGTTTGCAGATTCACCCATTCAGCAGACAAATGAAGGGAAATGTTTTCGAAAGTTGAATTGGGAAAAGCGTGAGGAGTATCAGTCATATCGATTAGTTCTGCGACACACAAATGGTTCTATATTTACTGTCGTCGACACAGAATCAACCTCACGTAAGTTTCCGATAAAATGTGATGGGCTCAATATTTTAACAAGGTTATGAAGATGCGAGATAATGTCATTACTGCATGCAGTATGTTTCAATAAAAGAATTGATCGGATTAATGTGGCACACTTTTTAGTTATCAATAACAGTAGACAAATGTATGCACATATGTAAGTCTGTTATATACATATATACATTAGCGTTTGTTTATAATAAATGTATAATAAACAATTTATTACATCTAGCTTATCTATGTACTTTAGAGAAAAGTATAATTTATTATACGTTTTAATCACACTATGTTTCTATTTACATATATGATTTAACATCATTGATAATTAATTGATAGTAAAAATATGTCTATAAATATTGAAAGGTAAACATGATTTTTGGCTATACGGCTTTCAGTTTTGCTAAATAAGAAAGGGTATTAAAATAATATATGTTTTGTGTACTTATCTAAAATATATACTTGTAAATATTTGTCCCATTATTTATTATATTAATAAGTATTAAATCAAATATTATTGTTAAAATGATATTGAATTGCCTTCTGTGCATTACTTAAAACATTGTTAATGCAACCTATATGTGTGTATTTAATATTTCAGGCTTACGTGTTAATAAAATTATATGTGTTTCATAATATAAATATAGTTTATATATATATTTATTATATACATATACCAATAATTATGATTATTTTGGTCTCGATGTGTTTTCATAGACAATTTCCCATTATTCGAACTGCCCTTTTAGTTTCATATACAACCTACTACTGTAATATTTGTATTTGTTTTTATGAATTTAAATATGGCTTTTATTTCTATGGTGACAACAGGTAATTATTTGACAAAAATTATATATATTGTTAATATATATTAAATAGATTGGAGTATGTTATGCACATTTATGTTCGCATTACTGCGATATATTTTCACAAATTGTATATAAGGCGTCTATATTTGTACAATTGAGCATATTATAATTTTGAGCAGTCGTTATACATGATGTCAATTGTATATATTTGATATTTTTAAGTGTCATTTAACAATCACGAACCCGACCTTCTCTATTTTGAACTCTTTGGAATCTATGAACATGAGGGAAGGACAATGAACATCACAATTCACGAAGAAGAACAGATGGACGAGAAAATGTGTTCAAGTAATTTGATATACTCTGTAACTGTGACCCCGTAAAATTGATCTGTATATATGTTTTGTATATTTTACTACATTTTACTACATTTTATTGAATAATATCAATATATTAATCTAGAGAAAATATTATTTTAACTTTATTTATTTCACATTGTCACATCACTTGACAACATCTGACTACGATTAACCAAAGATGACATTAAACGTTGTCAGGTATAGTGCAGGCATTGTGAAATCATTTGACAGCATCTAACCATGATTAACCAAGATGACATCAAACGTTTTCAGATATGGTTCTAATTGTGACATTACTTGACAACATTTAACCACGTTTAAGTAATTGTTTGTGAAGTATTATTTAACAAGATAGCAGGATTGACTTCCAAAATAACATATATGACAAATTGGTAGGTATGTAATTATTTACAGTACGAAATACGGTCATTTAGTAAAATATGTAATTAATATTGATGTTAATGTTGTCCAATAAGATAATGTGAAACGAAAAACGTGACATATTAAGTATATTAAGTAATAAAAATAGTTATAATTTTAATGCAGTATCAAATCACTTACATTATCCTAACTTTACATGAAGATTTACAGTTTTAAATTAAATTATTTATGCAAGTGTTTGTTATTATTAGGCAAATCATTTAGTATTTATTTTCCCTCTACCCCAGCTGTAACAGTGGATCAGTTTTTCAGTTTTGTTTGCTACCGCGTCCTTGAGTGGGTCCATAGTCTATCCTATAACGCCTACAGACTACGGCTTTTCAACTCAACCGGCAGCTGGAAAGATGAACTCATTAATCAACCGAGCTGTGAGTGACTTAACTTTTGCATATATTTTGTATGTACTCGAAGTTATAAAGATGTCAGACCGCTTTAGCTAATATTTGATGGAGTCTTAATGCTAGTTAAGGTAAATTATTACACTTATTCTTATTTTACTCAAAAAGACATAGTCAACTAATTGGGGTTTGTGAATTTCTATTTAATGTGTCAATGCTGAGTTGTCACTTGCGCTAATATAGTTGTTCATGTTTTAGGAATAAATACGTAATTATTGACATTTTAAAATAAACAGTTTATTTTAGGTTTGTAGCAATGTTTAATAAACCTACCTAGTTACTATATTCAATTTTATTGTTTTCCATCAATTGTAACACTCAAAACCTATTTTGTACATTTTATAGTTTTCAATGTTTTAAAAATATTTATTTATTTATTTATTTCTAAAAATGTCTCCTTGTAAATATTGTATCATATTATATACCATGACTAGAAGTAATACTTTTGTATTTAAGCCGTTTTAATAGCATATAATTATTTTAGTTCCACTATAGCTAATGATTAAATTCCCCCTTTTCCAATGCATTGATAGATACTTTCGCCAGCAAGGGAAGATATTTTAAATATTTTGAACTTTTTGGCATCTATTCACATGGTGAGAAAGACAACAACCTAATTATAATTCACAATAAAACGGAATTGCTACAAGCAAAGTGTAAAGGTACGTCTGTTATATATAACATAATCAACAAACTCATATATATCTACACTTACATTTGCTTCAATAGTTTGAAGTGTATATTGCCATTGACTCAATGACTTCTAATATGTTATTTTATTATTTAAATTAGAATGTAACTCATCTTTTTACCTTCGTCAGCAATAAATACAACCCAAATTTACGACAAGAAGTGTTTCCGTGGAATAACATGGCACGATGACAATACCTACGAATCTTACTCTGTTTATTTAATTTACCCAAATGGAACCTTGTACCCAGTCAGATTCCCGGCTAATTCATCGAAATGTGAGTTGATGTGTTTACATTAAATGTCTCGATCGCTAGGAAACAAATATAATTTACGTAGATACTGATTTAAATTTAAATATACATATCTTTTTTGTAAAACATATATTAACATTAAATTATTTAAATTTAATCTACATATCTTACATAGTATTTTATAGATATTTTTGCAACAGACCGTCTACATAAATATATTATTTAAGTTATACTTATTTTATATTTACCCAATAGTATGACATATGGCAGAGATTATTGTTTAGTTAAAATGATATAAATATAATCTATATTTAGTTGGAATAATTTTATTGCAATATTATTAGATATACTATTTTGTTAACTATTGCTTTGATAACTATTATTTATGCTTTAATTTTAACGCTAGTTATCAACACAACATAACAAGAACATTTACACTTTTGAAAAATATTCTTTAAATGATAATTGTCCATGTCTTCATTTGCTACGTCAACATCCGAACTATAAGATTGTAATAGGATGATATAAAGAGTAGTATTTAGAATTTGAACGATTTGAACCTATCCAGAGTTTCTATATTTCAGATATCTTCGATAACAAAGAACCAGAAAATATGCTATTTGAATTGATTGGCGTATACAGAGACCCAAACAACAACAAACTAGTGGACACAATTGTATCGAAAGCTAAAACAATGCTTCCAAAGATCTGTCGAGGTATCATTATCGCGTATAATTTACTTTAAATCAATACAACAGTTTGAAATACCAATTTATCATTCAGGTTTAAATATTACAGGCTGAAGCAGGCACCAAATTAATACAATTCTATTATTATCACAGTAAAATAAAGAGTATTCATATTTTATTTTGCAGATATATTTGTCACGCAACGGTACACAAAGATTTGTTTCCGAACAATTAGCTGGGAGCGTCAAAATGAATATGAGGCTTATCGTATTCGATTCCTGAATCCTGATGGCATTCTTCTTTCAGATAAAACAGTTACGGAAACTGAAGGTATAAACATTGAGTTTAAAAAGGCATTTATTTTATATATAAGTTTTTAATATAGGTTTGTATATAGTGGAAATATAAAAAAAACTATTAAATATGTCGTAAATCACAAGTATAAATGTATTTATATTATGTTACAAATTTTTTGGATCATTACTTTGACGATAACATACAAAAAGTTCCTGCATTTAACAATGATTATTTAAATTTTATTTTACACACAATTCTAAAATTCCTATATTTATTCAACTAATACTAATTTATACATTAGGTCATAGTCTAGTATTGATTACAGCGCTACCCTACAATGCATACAGTATTTATATTAATTGATGGCATTTTTAAATACTGAACCATACAAAGACATTTTGTTCTGTCGACTTTGCATATATATTGTTATTATATTTTACAATTATTTTAAAATTTGAAGAATATAATTAAATCCAATTTTCTTGTATTTATGTAATACAAGTAAAATGTACTTTTTTGTGTTATAAATGTATAATGCACCCTTTTAATATGATTTCATTATACGTATGAAATTTTCTAAAATAGAATAAATATTTGTATACAGAGAACCTGTTTTGAGTTATGTTAGCTAACTATAAATCCTTGTCCTTATAATTTAAGTTTAAGTCAAAATATTAATTAAAAATCATTTAATTAATACACAAGAGGGGGCCCATTCTGAAAGAAACACAATAGCACACGCCATATTGCGCAGTGGTTGTACCTATCAACTTGAATAAAGCATTTCCTAACCGATGATTTGGCCTTGACTTAACATTTGAAGTTGCCAGCCAGAAATTCAAACTAATTTTCGCTGTATCGAAATGTTTGGGTCATTTTCAAATACAACATTTTACGATTAGAACTCTTCATTTTTAAGCAGTTGAAGCAGCAAATTACATATGCAGTTGTCGTCTTCGATGCAGTTATGCTCTAAAATAAGTCATTCTGTAGCTATTAGACTTGCAAATATCAATTTGCAAATTGTAGACATTTTAATAACTAAATAGTGGACACGTTCAATGGTACCTCTCCGCCATCAAAACTGCATCCATGGTTCCTGTAAACCAACATCTCGTAAACCTTACCCTTGCTCAATGTCACAAAATGGCCTCACCTGATCACCCGCTCCACCATCTCCCTCATCTACAAAGCTACATTAGCCAAAGGGGCACCCGGCATTCAGCTCTCTTTAGAATCCACAGACATAAAACCTCATTCCGCGCAAAATCATTCATTCTGTCGGCCTCCAAACTACACAACAATGCAGCCGCTAAAATCCCGTAGCTTATTTATTGCATCTCATGTTACAATAAATTAATTGTTTCTTGTACAAATGCTTAAATGTCATTTGACACTAATAAAACATTTCTTCTTCTTCTTCTACTTCATTTTGATAAATCTAAATAGTATGTTTGGTATTATGAAACAAAAAATAAATTGTTACTGTACTTTTTGAAGTGATATTTCATTTTATTCAACTTTACTTTTTAGTTATTCTGGACAATTTAGAGGAAAATGATATCTTTTTTGAAATTGTTGGTGTATATGTTTACGACGCAGAAGTTGTTGAAATACCAATTTACCTCAAAACACAATTGAAGGATAAAATCTGCTTACGTAAATTAACTGATGCATATTAAATGTTTATTCTACACTATTTATTTATATGTGGTATAAATAGTCATATTTGTTATACAATAGTAGTAAAATGTTGGTTAAGGCGATTTTACGTCGGAGCCAAAATCGTAATTTTCCGCCAGAGCCAAAGTTGCAGAAAACTACTGGACAGGTTATACGCCCTAGCCAAATATGTAATCTACATACCTTGCTCTACATTCATACCAATTTTCAACTTCATCGGTTAATAACTGCAGCCTATAGGGGTCAAAACGTACAAAATATACATAAAAATAAAGGCGATTTTTCGCCCGAGCCAAAAAAATCGCCTTTATTTGTATGTATAGTTTGACCCCTATAGGCTGCAGTTATTGATCGATGAAATTAAAAATTGGTATGAATGGAAAGCAAGGTATATAGATTATATATTGGGCTATGGCTTATATGATCTGTCCAGTAGTTTTGTAGTATTGTAAAGTAGTTTTTTGTAACTTTGGCTCCAGCGTAAAATCGCCTTAATCTAAAATGTTGTTCTTCTTTTAGAAAACAAGTTAATATATATATATAGATATTGAATGTTTGCGTTCTCATTAGTGCATTACAGACGATAATAACAGTAAGTTTAGATTTGCATAAGAAACTTACACTACTATTATGCATTCATTTGTATTTTCATCTGTATTATTTAAACAATTTCCAGAGCAAGACATATTAAGGAAAAATTATATTTACATTATTTCTTACATCAATTTAAACAATGAATTTTTGACTATCTAGTAAATGATCTGTACATAAAGATCACTGAGACGCAGAAGCCGAGATTATCATTTTATATTAAGATTAAAGTTGAGATTAACATGGTTGTGTAATAAATAGAGAACTGATAAATTTCACGTTGCATATTGATACTTTTTCTATTATGTTTAAAGTATTTTTTAACCATTTAATTTCATTCAAATAGATAAAATGCTGTCTTACTGAGCCTTTCAATTAACATAACGCAAATAAATAAAACTGTTAGCTTGACTATTTCTACAACAGTTATTACTATAAAAATTGTAACTACCGACTTACAATAAGTTATAAGAAAATTTAGTGTTACTTAAATTGTAATATGAGAAAATACAATAAGAATAATAAACAAATAAACGTATTAAACAGTATTTATCATTTGACACTAATACATTCTCGAAATTTTCAAGATTTAAGATATATAACAATTTTCTTAAACTATTGCTTCTACTATATATATATATACGCAGATGCAAACATATCCACTAAACACTTTCTCTTCAGGTGTCAATGTCAGTCAGTCATTCAGTCAAAAGTGCTACAGAACTCTAACATGGAATCATGTCGATGTTTATTTTGCCTACCAAGTTCAGCTAATGGACTCAACTGGAGAACTACTTGATACAATCAATGTCCAAAAACCGAAACGTAAGCGCAACTCATGTTGTATGTATAACACTCATACTTATCTTATGCAAGTTATACGCTATTATTTTGCCAATAATCATCTATTATTTAATAGAATGTATGCCTTTATATACATCAATAGGATTAATTAATGACGTTTCAAAAATCATATAATTGAGAGTATATTTTATAGCAGACAATTAGTGCTAAAAAAGAAAGTACGCTCAGTGTTATATTATGTTTTATGTAAATATATACTATGATATAGTACATATAATGTAAAATATACTTTGAAATTAATTAAATTAAATATTTTACTAAATAATTATCTGCTTTGAAATTTACATAGTTACTCAATAATAAAAATTTACTCAACTTCAAAATGTTTTCAATTTATTTACATATTTATTTAAAAATAATATTATTTTCAGAAAATGAGATATATAAATTGAAATATGCATGTATATTAAATTTAACATTTATTTTAATTATATATACTTATTAATATGCATAATGCTACTTTCATTGTTATTTTTTCCATATTCATTTGCGTATATTTCAGATAAATTTGACAACTCAGAAAAGTCAGCCTCACAGTTTGCACTTTATGGTGTATATCGCTTGGGAGATCACGAAAAACGAATACTCATTTCAAAGACTGCACAAGAGCATCTTCTAGACACCGTTTGCAAAGGTTCGTCACGATAGTCGACGCACCTATCATACGTTCTAAAACAAGAGGAATAAAATAATTAAATTCATTTCAGAAATATATTCACACGAAAACAATATCAACACTTTAACATTTGTTGGAAATTGTTTTCATTTAAATTTCGACGTTATTGTTGACGTTATACATTTTTTAAGCAGTAATCGCCAATATTTTCTTGCTAACATAAAACTATATACAGTGAATATTGTTTCCTGATAAAATAAGATGGCATTAAATGGAACATAAATATGATTATAGAAGAATTAGTAGACAAAGTTGTATATTGCAAAGTGCATATACATCGTCGGTGTTCTCTAAAACCGACGTATCTCGATTTTTGACATTTTTCAGGAGAGCACTTTAAAG
>JAYRBW010098136.1:0-42889 GCA_036023295.1 Invenusta paracnida | reverse complement strand
CACATTTTACGCTTATTTCAATTCTTTTATGATATGAGCTAACACACTTTTTGCCATTTTTGGCTAATAATAATTAACATAGTAAATAAAGTTAAAAGAAGACGTTTTAAAAGTAAAAAAGACATCATTAGTTAAGAAGATGTTAGATTTAATTTTAATGTTTTTATATTCTGATCTGGCTGATGAAATAACTTTAAACCTAGAGAACAAATTTTCACGGTAGTGTTAATAATGCTTTTTACTGAGTTTTTAGCAATCCTAGTGCTAAGATATTTTTTACAATTTTTTATTTTAAATTACTTATAATTTGGCGACTTTATAGGTAGAATAATAAAAAAATATTTTTAGTTTTCCTTAAAAATGGATGAACTGATTTTGTTGACAAATTGTTTTCTTTTTAGTACGCACTGCACTTTGAGCTAGGGTCGCTGGGTGAACTAGTTTACTTTAATATTTGATCATATTTCGAAGCAAAAGTATACAAGAAAAGTGTTTTGAATTTGGAGAGAACTTATATAATGATTCCAAATGATATAATATTTGCCGTTTGAATATAAATCAAACGAACATTTTGTCAACATTTTGGGTTTTATTTGACTGCGTTCTTTTTTATCATATGTGATTTAAGTAAAGGTAAAGTAATCGCATAGATAATAATATTATAAAAATACAGATTGATACAGGTATGTAATCACATTTAACTATAATCATGTGACTTCTTTGCATTCCCGTGTAGTTTGTAATATATTCTGTCAAGCATTTCTATTATAAATATTTCTCTGCTTAAAAATATCGATGTATAATAATAATTTAAAAGAAATTTGTTCTATATTAGTACATGATATACCGGCACTAATTGAATCTAATGTCGAATATTTATATTATTGTGTATTAATATTAATTTTAATAAATGTTACTACTTAATAAGAAGGTAGTAGTATATATGTTATGTAATTAAAATGAGATTAAACGATACTAGTCTACAACCAACCTGTGAAAGTTTGTTCAAATTTGATTATATATTTTTCAATATTCCTATTAACTATATTGAGATTAAATCATTATTATATACATCAGCGTTTTTATCTATATTATAATTCAATATTTATTTAATTCATCATGTATTTATTCATAGGTACAATTCATGAAAATATTCACCATAGTTCATGTATTAATTAATTATTTATCCCATTGTTTCATTAACAATAAAAATATATGAGAAGTCATTTGGAAAATGTTTATAATATGTAAACCTCTGTATGTATTTAAGTAATTGAAGTAATCGGTAACAGAAATGCGGTCGACTTTATACACACAGATATATTCATAATTTTACAAAGCATTACCTAGAGAAGCATATTTTTATAAAAATCATGAAAAAGTGAAATTTTTTAATAAATTAACATTTCCAACATATTTTTAACTAATCTAATTTATTTCCAATCTAAAATTAAACAGACAATTTATTTTAATATGAATAAATGTGATCGCAGATAAATGAGCGATTTTATTTTAATAATTAAAAGCTTAATATGTAAATCACTTTTTGGTAAAAAATTGAACACATCATTGGTGCAGTGTAACATTATTGAACATAAATATGTGCTATATAATAATAAAAATGTGGGTCACAGAGTTCGAAGTTCTTTCCAATTTAATAAATGCAGTAATCTGATTAAGAATGGCGGGCAAAAAGTAATTGGATGATTTACATAACTGCCTAGATAGTGAACACACTCGTCACGCTGGCTTCAAAGCGATGTTTAAGAATGTGTATATTACAGAGTTAAATGAAATTGAATGGAGGAAGAAATAATTAAAATAAGAGTAAGAATTAGAATAAGTAATAACTAGTAAACACACGAAAAAAACAATTCTTCAATAATGCAAAGCCGAACTGGCCGTTCTATCAGTATGTATCTCTAAAGGAAAATATATTAATTATACATTTTTTACTTTTCCGTTTTAAAAACAGCTATAAACAAATTGTTTGAAAAGTATTATCGCAGCAGATGTGTTCTTTATTTTGCAAACATAAATGAGGAAAAGAAGCACTCTTAACTTGAAAAGCAACGGATTAAATCAATAGGAGGGTATATTTTACTGCATTTATCTGTAATATTTGTAGTTAGAAAACTTTTTAGAATTGTGAACTTTTATATATATGGTTTAAAGTGTGATATAATTTAGAGAAAATATAATTTGAGTATTATAGTCTTACATTAATAGATCATATAGTTAAAATATATATATATATGAAATCATACAGCTCAATTTAGTATGCTAAATGGTGTGAACATTTTATCAAAGCAATAAATACACCATTTTAAATGCAGGAATTCTTCAAATATATATTGCGTCATTATTTAATAATTCTACTTATAAATTAAAGAAACTACCTAATGTAAATTTAATTCTGCTGAAGGGATTTGGGCGAAAGATTAGCAATGAGAGGTACTCGTATGTAAGTATATTTATATTTCAGATAAATGCAAATCTCAGTATAAAGAAATAGCTATACATTAAATTCGCAAGACTTAAGAATAAAATTTAAAATTGGAATATGAAGTTTTGAAATATATATAGTTGTAGAAATGTATATAGAAACTAAATTTCATTAATATTATTATTTAATACTAATTCGAATAATTTCTGATTATCCATTTAGTAATATATACAATGTTGCAAAAATTTAAACCTTTAATTATTATGATGTCAATAAAACTCATTATTATTGTGAAGAATATGACAACTATTAAATAAAACTATTTTAGAAAATAAAAGTACAGTTATAAATATTGTTGATTATGATTTTCGTGTGCAATAAAACTTAACATATAACCTTTCAAGTATACGCGACAAAAACCACATTACATATAAAAGTAAAGAAAAGTATATATGTACAAGTATTGTTCGGTGTAAACATGTACTCGCAGTGGATATATAATTTGTAAAGTGCAGCATACATGTGTATTTAAATGTGAAGTTAAGTAAGGTATAGAGATCTAAATATTGAAATATTTCTAAAATGTGCAAAATGAAAATGTGTATTGTACAAAAAGCGTTCAGTTCACCTCTTTATGAGGAATTTTCTTATCGTTATTTGAATAAAGAATATACATACATATATACATTTCGTTGTATGATAACATTATCTAGTAAATAAGAGGTAGATGTCAAAGGTACTGGACTAGCTCAAACCCTTTATCAGGGATAATATACTCTGTCATAAATTGTTTTCGTAGTAAAAACGGTACAACGCGATTTTGGTCATAATTTGACTATAAGCCATTACAAAAAGTAGGAATAGTTGGATTATCGAGTGGAAAAGTGGTATCTCTGTTAGAGGAATGTCAAAAGTGAAGGTGTCAACCTGTTAGAAGGTCAAAATCCTCAGTGTACATATTATAGGACTTGCATCATGACTAGGACGAATATATAGGTGTACAACAAATGGGTGAATGATGTAGACATATACAAATGATAAATTCTGAATTACATATGTATACAAATATATAGTAATATTTTATTTGTTGATTTATACGTGTATCTATATGCTATTTAATATATCTTATTTTTAAATCAATAACATGTTCTTACATCATAAATAACTTATTAGTAAACTGAAACGTTTAATAACAATTTTCTAGTCTTTTCTAAATTGAATTTTAACTGGAAAACTTAATTGGACCTCCATGTGATTAAGTTAATTAGAAAATGTAGAAGCAAAAAGAGACAGTTATTAAAATTATTTGATTAAGCACAATTAAAACGTTTTAATTGTCAACTGCACGGCGACATGAATGCGTTTTTATAACTTAAGATAATCTACAAACTTAAAAAATAAAAGATTCCAATGACAGATTTTGTTGAAATATAGAATACTTCCGTTTATCTTTTAAATATATAACAAAAATATAATTGTGACTACTTTTAATTGTGAATACAAATTTTACAACATATTTTATTGGATATCAAATTAATTCTATACCATAGTTTATTTATGTTTTGTCATATATGTTTGATGTGTTTTTTGGAACGAAAATATGAGCATTTGAAAGAAGTAACATTGTGTTCACTAAAGTTTCCTACCACAACCACTATCTATCGCATTTTGTAACAAAAATAAACACCGAAATTTAAATGTATATTATAGTTAGTGAGATCACCACACCCATTGAGTGACAAGTATGTGTTTTAAATATCATGTACTGTACATAGGATATGATACGTGTGTCTAGAAAGCAATGTTAAATCATTCTATTGAAGAAACTTGACACATTCTCAAGTTTTTTAACGTTAATATGGATTTTAAACTAGATGGTCGTTTTAATGGTGACGCCAAGTATTCATTGATCTTTTTAAGAATCATTGAATTCAGAATTGGGGAACTTAACTCGGGCACACTTCTATTGGCTAGAACGTCTGCGTGCTTACCATAGTACCGATAGAAATAGAAGCTGGCCCGCTTAATGGCCTTTATCGAGGGAATTCGCATGTGCAGTTTGTACCGTAGGAGGTAGTATATGTCCGATTTCAACAGAAAATTATACTTTTCAGAGGGCGGAATCTCCACAATAGGCTGCAGCTCGAGGAATATCTTGCCAATCTCCTGGTCAATGCGCCGGCGAATGACCCTGCCGTACTGGGTGAATGATTTGGGAGGACAGAGCTTGATATTAAATTTTCGCTTTAAGTTAAGACAGTGTTTCTCACACAACAGACTGATCCACTGCTTGAAGTGACCCACCAGACTGTTTCGTCGGTCCAACGACCACCGATTCGGTGCCAGTTTGAGTGTGTAAACTAGGGACCGGATTGCGCTGCTGAGCTTGTTAAGTACGGTTAGTAAGCGGTGAAGATCTCGAATCACCTCAGCCCTTACTTCATAGTGTACTGCACGACACACCGATGTCCGTAGGCTCTTTATGCGGTTCTCAAGATTCTCTCGACTTGCTGGAAGGACCCGACGAAGGGGATTTCGTCCCACGTAGAGATGATGGCCCTTCAGTCCGGGTGTTTTGGAAGGATGGCGGATGACAGCCGGGGAGAGGTTCCAGTATATACCCGTCATACTCCAGTTGCCACGAACTATGGAATTGGTATCGGAGACAGCTAGCAGCCAGGGATGTCGGTTCCAGTTGTAGTTCTGTCCTTGGTTCAATGAGGAAGGGTAGTGTGCGTGGCTGAAGATCATTCCATAGGCGGTAATCTCGATCTTCCAGACAGCATCGGTGGTTACGGTATAGTTTTGCATGCGCTGAAGTCAGAAGAGAGGACAAAACGAAGAATATAAATAGTAGGTATCTTTAATTTATATAAAAATGATGAATAAATTGTATTTAAAACATTTATTTAGTACTCAATTATTGAATTATTTGATTTCAACAATGTAAATTTGAATTCGTTATACATGAGTTAATTGATATGTTATACCTTTCGTTAATTAAATAAGATATAAATGAACAGATGTAATCCAACATTTTTTCCGTAATGCCAGTTAAATCAGTCTTCTTGACTTGTACATTTGGTAAAATATTATTGCAATATAAATTTGAGTAAAAAGTTACTTTTATCTATTGAATAGATCTTGGTCAGTAATCGAAAAATATAATAAATTATATTATAAAAACTCTCTTTTAAAGAACTTGTAAAATGTGTTTGAATACTTTTGTAGCATCGGATTGTTATGTGAAAAAATAAATAGTCAAGAAATCAATTAAACAAATTACACATAAATAACAAATGAAATGAAATAAATTAATAAAGAAGACACATTCATATTTGGTAGAATCAACTTTGTGTTGTTTCACTGTGTGTGTTGTTAAAATTATAGCAATTTTGTGTTGGATGAACAGTCAAAATTTAAACTTGACAATAAAGTTACTTTCAATATACATACATGCATGTGTATATCTCAATACTTGTTATACGGAAACTTTGATGCCATTCGATATGAATAAAATTGAATTAGAATTAATTTGAGCGACTACTTTTCATGTATTATTTTTTAATCATACGACATATATATATTATTTCTGTTTTTCTTCTTCTATCAATTGGGCTGTGATGTTATACTGATTATAGTACGTATATATGAATAAATATGAAGTCCCTCACCTCTGTGTAGATCTGACCTAATTCGTTCATGGCCACATACATGTTGGTTTTGTATCGACGAATTATGACGTCACTACCATTAATGCGAAGGTCCCGCAGCGCGTCCTCGACAGAGACAGTCGTGTCGTGGGGTAGAAAGGCCAGGATGTCCACGTGAACTGTAAAGAAATGAGAGTGTGCGAGGAACGCAATTGAGGTCAATGTGCATTATAAATGTTGCAAAAATTACTCATAAATGTGTACTTTTAGTAGAATCCAATTAATACACAGATTGATACGGTACAATTTAATTTGTAATAGTATAGAATTTTAAATAGTTTTAGATTATAGCTCATCTCATACATATGCATGAACGTAGAAAGTTTATGAATTGGTGTATGGAAAGGTGCAGAATAATTAGAAATTGAAAGTATAAAATGAACTCTAAATTTAATTAATTATAGTACTGTTTCTTATGTAAATCGGTGGTAAAAAGTTTGAACCTGCTGTGTGGAATTCGGTGTGTATATTTTAAGATGTCTTTGATGTAAATATAACCACATAGATTACACCTCACCTCACTTCACCTAAACCATTAAGCATAGACATGTTCTATTGTCACATAGTTGCATATGTTTACGCCAATTTATGCACATATAGTGTAAGATTTCATATAGAATTAATTTTTAAGAGAAGCTATTCGTATCGCTCCAATGTAGGCATGTCTTTTAACATAATATAAATGAATATACATATATCTATAAAGCGTGTATGCTCACAACTCTTCGATACACAAACATAAAAGTCGTGTGTGGTCAGGGAGAGAAAGAAAGAAAGGAACAGCATTCCAGAAATGAGAACAGTATTTTTATTTTTATATACAATTTATTGATTTTACTCTGTCAAGTTTTAAACATGCATGGTAATTGTTTATTGCAAGTTCCTTCGAACCAACCACTTCCCACTTTATTTCCCAAAATCTGCCCGCATCTTACATTCTTTGAGTTACTTGCACATTCTCTAAATGTTATACATGTTCTCGTATATATGTAAGATCGAGTGCAGTTGAATTGAAGTAATCAGTATAAGGTAAAACACCGGTTAAATGAGTGGGCAAACTTTCTTTGATTCCATGAGTACAGTCCTCTTTATGGGTTAGTTGAACTACATATAACGTAGAACCTATTTTTATAAATTGGAATGAACACGGGGGTATACAGATAATATTCTCGGCCCCTCATAAACTAGGGCAAAGTCTGGTGATACAGTATTCTCTGCCTGTAGAATGCTTAGCTATATAGCTAGCTTGGGCCTCGTTGCGTGCCACATTTGGTGGTTGCAATTTAGTAATATACAATATATAATATATAGGTAGTAAATTATGAGTCCTTGACACCATAATTTGGTACCAATTGAACACTGAGAAAGAAGCTTTTTCAGGACCAATTTATTGGAACGTATACATGCATGTGTAGTTGAAGTGCATGAAGTAATCGAGATTGGATGTAGTGGTGGTGGTCGGCATACTTTCTTTATTCTGCGCGGCAGAGAGTGAAATAAGGTGCGCTTGACCTTAGGGAACTACTTCTGTGACAATATCAATGTTGTATTAATAGTACCATGGCTCTCCTACTTTTAGAACAGTACTTCTATATACTCTATATTTGTAGAAATTTGAATATTATAGGCTAGTGATATATGTCTGCATATAATATACTGCACACATATAATGCTAGTTTATTGGGGAAGAGGGGAGGAACACGAAAGTTTGGGCTATGTCCTGTAGACAAACTTCTCTAAAATTTGTGTCAACATTCAACATTTACAAGAAAAACAGTTGCCCCTTCCACGCCTGCGCTATTAAAACACGGAGGCATAAATTAGATAATGTCTTTGGGATACACTGATATAATACCTATATATCAATAATAAAGTCAAAATAGCCATAACTGGACAAAACGCCAATATCTATGTCGGTACGCATAAAATATCTTTAGTGATTTTAATTTTTGGACATGAGATGCCTGACGGAAGTCCGTAATTGTAAGGTATACCTGCAAGTTTTCATCGCCGAGGTTAAATAAGGTGTTATCGTAGGTTTACTTTTTAACCACCAGTATAGTGTAAGTTTTGACAAGGCATATCAGTGAATCAGGCGTCAGATAATTCGAAGTTATGTGATTATAAAATAATACTTCTAAAATATAAGAGGAAATATTTAGACAGGATATTCTTTATTTCTCTTAATACACCTTTTCATTGCATATACGATTTGTTCGGGAAAATAGTCCACATTTTAAAATAAATTACATATATATATGTAAACTCTATCTATATATGTGAATATAATTTTAGAAGGTCGTCAAAATAAGAGTAAAATATTAAATCAACTTCATATATTCCATTAAATCAGTTATTATACATAACGACAAATTATGCCGGTGGATATTTCTCCTAACACAATGTCTCTTTTGACACATTAATGATCCGTACGATTGACTATTTATTAATTATGCAATTTAGTTTGAAATAAGCAAACAGTCGGAAGTCTCATAAATTGCAAATCAGTTGCCTAGACTTTCAGACAATATACTATCTTTCACACGTTTATCTCTACCAAAAATATTTGTTTTGCCTCCATGGTCTGTTATATTGTTCGAAGTATGTATATTTACCTATGATTGATAATGTGTTGTAGCTACGAATACACAATTTTATTCGTAGGCTTGGATAAGAATTTCACCACAGTCCTTAAATATTTTGTAGATATATATTGCTGCGTTTATCAGTTCGGCGTAGTTGAGTGTATTTGGTCAAATTCGACGACTATGCAGAACAAATTTCTGATTTGAATGATAATTTCGTCAAATGCACTTTTAAAAATAATTCGAGTGAATAAAACATTAGAGTATTAATACTAAATTTCCGATATAAGGCTTTTTGTATATAAAATAACAAATAATTCTTCTATTAATTTCTGCATAAATGGATTCTTAGTATACATAACGAAAATTAGAAATTTATAATTCAATTTTCAGCTACATCACAAAATACATTTTATTGGAACTTTATTAAATAAATTTATAAATGACATAATTATATTACATTTTACACACACCTACACACCTATATACACAAACAAAATAATACATTCATAATAAACATATATTTAAATGAATGCTATATAGGTAGGCCTATTGCAAAAGAAATTCAATAATCAAGAAGTGTATTTTTGTTATGAATGAGCAAGTTATGGAGTCAGAAAATAATATTTTTTTAAATTTAAACTTTGAAAAAATGAGCAAAAAACATGCACGATAACATTACGCATCGAGGTACCAGGCTGACTGAATTATTTTCAAAAAGAATTAAAGCTATATATAATATATATATATATACATCTACAGAAAGAGATAAGTTTTATACAAGTTTCAAGCCTCGGATGAACAGACCAAAATCAAGGGGTAAGGTACATATCGCATTGATTGAAATTGGATAAATATATTTATAGGATATATACAAATTGATGAAAGGGATATATGCGCGATGCAAGTGCATGTGTGTGGTCTAAATCATCCTGACAACTAAATATGCCACTTGAAGGTGTCTTGTGCAGCCTCTCTTGAGACATCAATCTCCCTCTTTCTTAAATACAGACCCATGAATGTATATTATAGGATATGCGTGTATGGAAATGGAGGTCTGTATCAATCGCATAAGAATATGATGCACACCTTAGAAAGATAATTTTCAACACACATGGCTCTATTTTCCAGTCAATAATTCCAATATATATCGAAATCCGTGTGTGTAAATTGACAATGTATATGTAGTAGTAGGTAGTAGACAGATATTAATTTCATAATTATGTTAATAATTCTGATCAAAATATTGACTTTATTTGTGTATTATAGTGTATGCATTAGTAATTCAAATATTTTTTTGTTTTTAACATTATAATTAAAATGCTGAAAGGGAAATTTTAAAAACATATTGTATTGTTCCAGAGAAGGTTGAGTATGGAACTACAAACGAGCTGTAATCTTGATAAGCAGAACTGCCGGTCGAGTAAATGAAAATAAATAAATTTCGATACACCGGCTTGCAATGATAAATTTGGATATTGGGGTCATAACTGTCAGATATCGGTTCTATTTTGATAGACCGAATAGAATAGAGTACTATATTAGTACAAATATCGACATATTCATTATCTGGATTAGTACCAGCAAATAGGAAAAGTCATTGTATTGACAACGGGCGTCAATAATAATGTATCAAATTGTCACATTTCTATTTTAGAGTCATTCAATATATATATATATATGTATATTAATTCTTTAAGATAAATCACAGATGTGAGATGTGTGTATTAAAACAGTGACACTGACCATTTATTTACTGCGATAGTATTTATTGTGTATCATTTAAGTCATCAAAGTCCTCCTGTTAAGCAAAAACTGTTTACTAATAATAATAATCGGCATGTTCCGAAGGTTGAAAAACAACCTGAATAGTAAAAAATGTTACTCTACACGGATGTAAAAATTGACTTGGTAACTAAATATTATGAATAATAATTGAATAATGAGATATGAAAAATGTAATATATACATGCATGATATAAATACAGTTATTATATAAAGTTATCTATAATCAAACTTCCAAACTTTTTGATTTTAGAAATAGTTTAGAAATTGTTTATACAACAAAGAAAATCTCGGTATATAGTTGATGTCCCTCAGAATATGAACTTGATGTCGACGACAACAGATCAATTTAACAATTTATTTTTGTTTCTTTTGCACATGTTCCGGAAAGAATTAATCATATGTAAAATACTTCGATGACGCTCAGAATTAATTCTTTATTGGTTTTCACAATGAAATGATTATTTTAAGTTATATTTGTATATACAAGAAGCTATGTTGCCTAATTCTTTAATGGATTTTGATCAAAAGAAATTTGATCGTAATTTCCTAATGATTCTGAAAATCATGATCATTAAAATGCATTGTCCTGATTTGGATATATAAATTCAACGAAATAATTCTTATGGAGTGCCGATTTAAAAATAAAATGAAGAGATATCGCATTATTAAAATAATTGCAGTATCAATTTAAAATAAACTGATAAAACTTACCACTTTCTTTGCTAATGAACGATATTGCATCTGAAAAACAAAAGAATAATATATTAAAGTAATTATTTTGAATTTTTTAAATAATATATTGATATATTTATGAGTACATAAATGATTATTAACAGCAATTCATGTAATACCTAAGAATATTAAAAGAATAATTAATACAGTATTTATTTACAAAGCATAATAATAAATACAACACACCATTAGATTTAAAAACACATACGTAGCTAGTATTATTATCAATGGCAAGTGATAGAATTATATTTATTTAACTGCATCTTATTTTAGACATATTCAATTCAATTAAATTCATATTATGAGCCTGTTTAATACGCGTTAACTTTTGTTATATTGAACATAATATATGTATATAATAAATAAATATATAAATAACTAATGTGTATCTATAAATTTTGTTTCAATTATCAAATGGTCAAAATAGTCATATTTAAAAATGAGTATACTTTATTTATTTAAGTTGAATTGATGCGTGTAGGTTTTGAATAAGCCGCTATGTTAATCATAATTGACATCAACGAACTAATTTTCTTGACTTCAAATAGATTTAAATATTTTTTGAATGCACAAAAATGTATACACCGCATTGAATTTTGCTTGACTATTTCTAGACGTAGATTAATTGTCTTACACACAATAATCTCCATATAAATTGAGAAATTGGATAATTATTCCTCTTAATGATAGGTTAATGTATATAATATATAATATAAATACTGGTACATACGTGTGAATGTCTATGTGCATAATTTAGCGTAAGCTCCTTCATAAAGATAAACTAATACTGGTCATTTTGTAGACTGATAATGCGCACTTTCAGTTTTCTAGAACAAACCCACAGATTACTGTTCTACGTATAATATACACAATACAAACACAGCAATAAGAACAGCTGAGCTGATCTGATAAAAATCGGATCACGATCACGTCTGAACAATGGGGTTAGTAAGTCAATTTTTCTCTGAGCGCCAGAATTATAACGTACATTAACGAAAACAGCTGAGCGAAAGATATACAAATATATTACAATGAATAGTGAATTAGTCGATAATATTGAAATAAGCCAGTGTGGCTCCATACCGGTGTTTGTATGTGCATTATAAGCATACCTACGTATTATGGAGATCATTAATAGGTACATATGCAATACAACCAGTGCAGTAGTCAACGATATATCGAAGACAAAGATTTATACATTTCAAAACTGCATTGTTTGATATTGTGGGGGCGGTCTTTAATATCGGGGGTAGTAATATGTACGTTATATACTTACCTTAAAGTGTGTTTGTTGTAGCTATTTTTACTCACTTAATCTGGGTGGTCTGCTCAAAATGTTGATTATACAACCGATTGTTTAGCATATTATTCTTAAGTTGTGCAAGCGATAGATTGTTGGTTAACCAAGTTAGTCGATGGATTTAGGTATACAATGAGAAGAACTCGCAGGCAATAGAGATCCCAGGCTTGAGTATTAAATTGGACGGATGGCTTGTCACAAGGGATCGCCATCTTACTAAATAAGTTAACAGTATCACAGCTCTAAGTTTGTTAATTATATTAATAGCCTTGACAATCACATACTCACTGCTTACAAAGTGGATATAGATGTATTCGTCTTTTATATGCCACAGAATGTTAGAAAAATATTTTCTAATGATTGATTTACACAGAATGATGTATGCAATATTTCTGCTTTATATTTGATACAACACATAATATATTCCTTTTTTTAATTAAAAAAGTAGTATATTGACAAAAAAATTGACCCTTTTTTAGTAATCAAAAATTATTTCAAATATTGATACGTATCATAGTTGCTTTAATAACAATTAAAATAGAATGTAACTTTCCAGTATATTGTTTAACTCTTTTAGACATGTACTTCGTACATACTATTTTCACCTGTACTTCTTTCTATAATATTGATTAAATAACTAAAATCAATTATTTATAAATAAAAATTGCATTCGCACAATAGATAGCGTTAAATTTACATAAACTTACACACACTTGTAAATAAGTGCAATATAGTCATATATGCATTTACAGTTTTGCATGTCATTAAAAATCGACAAATTACAATATATGTATATAGTTTAGGTACTGATTAGCGGAACTTTTGATCGTTCTAAACGATGGGCGGCCATGGATTCATGTAAGTCAGGATTTACTATTCGTTCGAACAGTCAGCTACCGATTTGTACGTAATTAACTAGCCAACTATACATACGCTACATTGTTTTGTACATATAATTACATAAATTTAACTGAACGAGATTTTTTTGGCGCCTCGTAAAGTTTAAAACTATTACATACTGCAATATATAATGTGTGTAATTTATTAACACTCCATACACCAATGATAATAACCAGTTAATACACTATGTTATATATATATATATTGAGATATACCTGATATTATACACATGTGTGATATAAACACACCCACACAGAGAATTGGAAGGGGGGGGGGGGCGGGAGTTTAACCTCATTTTGCACATGTACAAAATGATGATGCTTCATCAATATCATTTTACTGGCAGCAGTACGATAAATGATACTATGTAATGGGTTGGCCGTTATGTCAGGCTACGACTGTGCTATAGGCAATGTGGGCAAACAAATAGATATTACGTTCGCGTCATATTACATTATTATAGGTGTTAGTTCTACCATGTGGTCAAATTTTAAAGAGGATAGTAGATGGATTACTTGGACGAAATTGTCCTCCTAATACCACCGATCAGGTAACAGATCATCCTTCGTAGATATTTCAACTTTAAATCGTTGCTATAACAATAGTATAATCCTTCTATATTTGGTGATCCTTCAGGTCCTTATTTTAAAAGTTAATATGTCTTAGTAGTAAATAATAGGTCACTCACCTAATTTTACCCAAAATTTGCTCAAATTGAAGCCTTCTTTTGTCCTGTCAAATAATTACATCATCATTTTGTAAAACACTTATTTTTTTATACATTATATAAACACTTTTTCCCCATAAATATTGACATTAGAAAAGAGACTGCGTTTCCAAGGACGATGATGACTGTGGGTGGCTTCGCTACACCAAAGATAGAGAACAAATTGATATACTTGCAATTCCCTTGATGTTTTCAAGAGGTCAGTAATTACGGTGATGATCATATACTGGTAATGAAGGGTTGCCAGAAATGATCACACACATGGAGGTCGAACTAATACTTCTAACCTAAACCTCTTCTCTTTCCTCCTTCAGTTTTAAACATGTCTTTCAATCGTCGAAATCGTGAATTGTTGATTATATTGACCCTAAATGCTTATGAATATACCATTCCTCCCTATTAAAGTTAACAACATAGATTCACGGATGGTCGGTGTATTTATTAATTTTAAGTTGGCGGTTTCTTTTTATATATATAATTTCTTCTAAATAAGCGTGTTATTATACTTACCTAACTCACTATTTAGATATGTGTTTCTCTATATAAGGCGCAGTACTTTTATAAAATTATCTTTTAATGATGAAAATGCGGGGCACTGCAGCAGCAGTGATAGGGGAGGAGAGGTTAGGAGTGGGAGGAAGGATTCTTGGCAAGCGGTTTTTTCAAAAGCACGATATTTTTGCATTCCCGTGTGACAAGTGGAATTTTGTAAAGATCGAATTTTTTAGACTACAATCATAAGTAAAAATCGGCAAGACATATAATTGAAGATTTAATTTGACATTTTATTAACAAAATTCCAAGATTGCTATTTAAAAAAAATATATATATATGAGAAATAGATATGTCTAAAAGTCAGCTATATTGGGTACTTTAAAACCTGACATAATTAGTTCAAATATTGATTTTATACATATGTGCCAGTATACATTTGGTTACTCAAAAGAGAAAATAAAAAGTGTACAAGGCATCTTAAATGTTAACATTTTAATTATATGCATTAAGTATAAGTCCACAATCCCAACAGTTTTGCTCTAATAATGCAGATTAATAATGATTTTAGAATTTAAATTTGGGCTATTTAATGACTATTAACCATTCGATAATTGACTTAAATATTCTATAGATTTAAAACCCCAATAAAGTCATTAAACATCGATAAATCAATAAACGAAAGGTTTATGAAAGACTTATGTTATATTTTACTTCTTTTTGTATAATATAATTCAATATTTCTCAGCAAGTTTTTAAATTAAGATATAGGTACAACAGTTTATTTACAGTATGTGTAAATTATACAAGACATAGAATCTACACAAAACTTAAGTATTTTAATAATGTAAAGTAATATATATATATATATGTTCACCACTTCATATCGTTAGTAGCGTTAAAAAATCAAAATATCTAAAAATTGGGAATAATTTTGATTTAATTTATGAGAATGAAAGCAAATATATAAATTTATATAAATTCGTCGTACACAGTTTGGTTGAGTATAGGTTTGTATAGTTTTCCTATCGATAGATAGAGTGGGTGGTATTGGAATTCAGGAACATACAGAAACTCTAAGGAACCTTTGAAACGATACCTTATATAAAATAGACTTCATTATTGTTTCACTTTCGAGTTTTGCAGTGCTTAACCACAAAATCTATTAAAATATGCCTATTATGACATACAGGAGTGTGGAAGTATATGATAAACACACAAATGTGTAACAAACGTTACACAAAAGACGTCAGGAATTCTGCCATTTACAACTGCCATATACGAGCGATTGAATATTATAATATTATACGTACATATTTCTATGACCAAAGTCTGATGCAAGTTGTACTTTTTCATAAATTCATTTGTTCGAAGCATAAAACCACCCGAATGAACAAAATTGGATAGCTATGGATGTATGTTTGTATATCCTTCACATTTCACTATTTTGTTTGCATATTTTATTTTTTAAACATTAGTTTTCGATATTGTTCACAATCTCAAGTAAAAAGTGAACTGTACACATGGAAAAGCTAAGTAAAGTATAGATAAGTTTCTCAATTTTCAATAAAATAATTCAATTAAACATTATAATTCATCAACGCTAAATATATGAAAAGTACCACTACGCATGATAAATGCAGCATAATATAACGAAGCAAGGAATCAATTTGGCATTTTTTAGATGCTATGTTTTTCTGGATTAACTACTTCGACATATATAATATGTAAATCCAATTTATCAATGACAAAGTTAGAAGTTTAACAAATTGAGTATGGCCAGCTAAATTAATCACAATTCATTCCTTTATAGAGAGAAATATTAATTTCAAGACAGCGACTAGACGCGGGATTGAATTCCATATAAAAGTTCACCTCCGAAAAGTTCAAATTATATAATTGAATTGAATTATTTCACCGCTTACAATCCATATACTAGCTCATACTGTACCTAAATATTATGTAAACCTGTATAGTATGATAAACTGGTAAAGAATTCTGCAAAATTAAGTAATATCTTTAGGAAAACTTTAACTATTAAATCATTCAATCATTTTTATTTTTAAGGTTTTATCATTGTGTAATTTGTGCAAATATTTAAACATCTATCTATTCAAGTATTTGAAGCAAACATTTATTTGAAGCATATATAGCTTTAAGTAATTTGAAGTATTGCATATATTGTTTTAGCATGACTAATATTAATTTAAGTAATTGGAAATATAGTAAACTATACGTGAAAATAATTTATTGTTACATATATATATGGAGACAGTTTATGAAGAAAGTTTAGACGTATAATATTTAAATTAAAATGTCGTTTTATACTTAAATTAAGTTTACAAATATTGTTTATGTGTTCATAGCATTGAGTAAAATTAATTTCAAAAATAAAATTCAGCGTTTAATACTACAAATGATTCCTTTAAAACTAAGTCGTATAATCTAACTAGCTGATACTGAAAAAAAAATCTGACAAAATGTTAGCAGAGATACAATGTATATAACGAATAAAATATGAAACTTTAAGTATCTTTGTAATTCTTCTATCATTAAAATAACAGTTTAAATAGGGTTTTTCTCTTTTGTTCGAAATATTGTTTCGTTGAATAATATTGAATTGCTAAATCTAGATAATGTTAAACCTTAAGATAATACTTGAAACTTCATATATTTTTTTAAGATTTTTATTATTAAATACGATTGCTTCATAATGCACGATCGCATTTGTCTAGAAAAAGCCACATTTTACCTATGCAACCAAGTTTTAAGTCTGTGGTCCAAAAATATAAAAATAATGAAAGAAGACAGTCAGAATACCTCCAAATCCGTTATCCGATAAGCTCTGTATAAGCTCAATTGCGATATAGGACTCTTATACCTAAATATTATGGATGTTAGTTGACTCACTTTTCTCTGCATTCAAAGCTCCTCTAACAGTTCCATCATCAAGAATCTCCATGTAGACCGCGAGACCCTCTCTATTTATGGTCTGAAGGCTCATGTACCGCTCCTTGGCGGATTCGATGACGTGTTGGAGACTCCGTTTGCTCCGATTTCGAGGATTTACTACCTCGACTTCAGAGACTGAGACCAGAGGCTCTATAAATTCGTCAGGGTCTCCCATTGATCCTGGTGGAGCGAAAGGTTTGAATTGTGAGAAGTGAACAAGATTTCAAGTAAATCGAAAGATTAAAAAGGAAAAAATTGGCTTTTTAATATAGTACGAATTTTAGAGATATTACTTTCTGCGAGTTTGAAGAGATTATATTTTGAAGGGAAGCATATGTTTTGAACCAGAAAAACATCCAAATTACTTATATAATACCAGGGTTTAATTTCGTAATATCCGCAGTTATTTATGCTAAATGCAATGTTGACAGGGGAACTGAAAAGTACTCAATGAAAGTTAGGTATAATAAATTGTACTATTTTAAAGAATGATAAAATTTATTTTTTCACACAAAAAATAAATAACATATAAATGAGTGTTGCAATTTAATTTTCCATTTCACGATCAGTATATTAGAGTTGATTAAACCAACGACAACTGTTAACAAAAGAAATTCTAAATCAATCAATGTTTGTTAAATTCGAATAGTGTTTATTTATAATGTAGGGATATTTATTATTCTAATTAATTACACTAATTGGCACATGCTGTATACATATATATCAATAAAGCAAAACGATTTGTTTCTCTTTGATATGTTTATGAGATGATATATTATATTGACTCATATGTCCTTGGAACTTTGAGTACTATTAGATAAATAGCTTTGTGAACGCTGTAATCATTAACACTCACACAGTTATTTGGCGAAGCTTGTACTAAAGGAAAATGGATAGTGTAGGTATACTGCTTTTCCTAACAAGGACCAACTATAGATCAATGTATATTAATACTGAGGAACGGAAATGTTTCTCGGTTGAGTTAGCTAAACGGTCGTATTTGTATCATGTTCTCCTTGCATATTATATAAATTCATATCTGTTTATGAATTGTATCTTTATATAATATATATATTGGGATTAGTTAAGTCTAGAGTTACTCTATCTATACACTTCAGTACCAAATAAATATTAGTTTAAGGCCTTTTGAGTACCTATTACATTATATAGCTTAGCATGCATTTACTTTTTGTGGTAGTGCTTTGAGTGGTTTTTATGTTTTGGATAAGGGAAGTGGACTATTAGATTAATAAAGTGGAATAATTCTTCTGGGATGTATGCATCTGTGGACCTGTACACAATTAGAGCTTAGTATAAAAATAACACTTTTAGATTAAGTAGTTTAGGATAACCTATTGAGGTAACATAAAAAAAGGTATATTAAAAATAATATTTTTTCTATTCTTTATCTCAAATTTTTTGTTGTTGCATTTTTTGCATTTTAAAACACGTTTTTCTTATAGTAAAGATAGCTTTAATACATAATATAATCGATAAATGAGTACTTAAATAAATATAAAATATATAAATATACGTAAAAAAGGAAAACACTAACATGAGCCTTTATATTGACTTGTATGATCTAAAGATCATAACAATTTATCCAAAGCAGATTTTTAAATCTAAAAAGATAAAATTAGCGGTGTTATTAAAATACTTTACACTGATAAAAGGTTAAATACAACAATTAGTTAGTATTTCTTTGTGGCCTAAATGCCAATAAAAAGGATCGACTCGGTAAATTCATTTAAAAGAGGGTCGTTTTGGGTCGCTTTTTGAAACGAATTCCTGAAATTTTATTACCTACGAATAGTAAAATACTACAAATAATAAGATTTCCTGATAGCAGATAATTCTTTCAAATTGAAAATTTTAGTAAAATTATTTTTGTTTTTTTGTTATAAATACCTCCAATTAAAATACACACAATATATAGATTGTGACATTATCCCATAAATTATAATATACATATACATCAAAAATATTTTCTGTCGGAATGAGCAAATATTGCATTCTGGTATATTAGTTTATAAAAATTTAGCCAAACATATCTTACAATAATTTTTTTATAAAACATTAATTACTCAGGAACGATTTTCTATGACTTAGCTTTTATCGAATAGAATTTGCTATACAATTATTTTATTTCTGTAAATTGTGATAGCCAAATCTATACTGGCCTATAATATACTCTTATACGAATTTGAAATAATATCCCTTGAACCCTGTGCAAATGTTGATAGTGATTTTAAGTTGAGCTCGGTGGCTATTAATATAACTATGCTGAAATGATCTTATGTGTTAGTATCTCAGAAAATGTTACAAGTTATACGGACATGATTGCTTTTTATTACGTAAATATAATAAGTCTGGAGATATGATAACGATACCGGTTACCAAAGAGTTATATCATATATAGTAAAGCTTATACTTATAACATGCCGTTTGGATAACTTTGTAGATGCTTATAATGTCCTTTTGTCTAATTATTAGCTACCTTAAAAAAGTCTGCATCAAAGTGATTTATAATGTTAAGTAATTGAATTTAAATCAATGAAATATATTGTGTAGTATATATCAATTTGAAAGTATAATTATTATCGTACATTATTGGTTATTGATTTTTACCAACTATTTATTAATTTATTTCAATATTAAATTTTTGTTATTGCACTATATAGATAAAATATCAAATGTTTTCCCTACAATAATTTTTCTAATGATTTATATCGATTTATCTTATCATTTTTCACATTTAAAATTAAATAAATAAATTATCTTCTAGTAATAACCACTTTTTTATTTAATCATCTTTGAATTTTATATACATAGTTCAAGAGGCAGATAAATGATAAAGTATTAAAAAAGTATATGCAGTAGAATTTTGTATTTGCTAAAAATATACTTATCCATTATATTAATGCCGACTTGAACTATTTAAATGCATAAGCCAGGGAATACTTTAAATGTTATAGTAATTCATGGCATAAATATAGATGTATAACAAATATTGATATATACATTTATTATTGCGATTTCCATAATTAAGAATATGATTTAAATAATATACAAAATTAAATCTTTCGATATGCATATCTAACCAGTATACACAATATATATGTATACATATACCATGTCAACAGTTTTAGATAATAAGCGTATAATTTATGATATTGACCGCTTAGATGTACGAGCAAGTATATTCACCATGTTTAATAGATAAACAAAATATCTAAAAATAACTTTTGTCGCCATATGTTGAGCTTTTTCTGAATGCGCAATGAACGCACATAAATATTTCGGAAATATACTATTTATAATTTTAAAATATACTCAAATACTTAATACTTAGTAAATATCATCTATTAAACGCAGTCATAAACATTACAGAACATTAGTCATAATTTACATATTTGTTTTCAAATTTAAGCCAGATTTTTGTAACTATATACATTTAATGAATGAAATGCATGACTTTTTATAATGTATTCTATAATTTACATTAACGATGAAAAGTAAAATAATATTATTAAAACTTTGAAATATTTAAAAAGGATAACTTTTCATTTAAAAATTTATCAAAATTATTTGACTTAATGAAATTTTTAGAAAAGCAATTACTTTTATTTCTGAAATAGTCTACAGTTTTAAGTTGGAAATGAGTTTAAATTTAAGAAATAGACTACAAGGTGCCTTAGTGTATTACTTATATTTGAATTAAGCAAATACATATTTGTTATAGTTATTCACAATACGTTTTTTTCTTTTGTTGTGCTAAGATAGAGAAAATGATTTTTCAATCAAATTAGTTTACAGAATATAATTTTAAAAAGAACATTCCATCTGGTCTTCTCGGCAAAACTCTAAAAACTATATACCTAACTGAAATATTGCAAATCAGAAGATTGCAAGAAAACAAATAATATAGCTTAAGAATGTTTTGATAACTTACCATGTACTGCTCTCGGAAACTTGAAAGACGGTCGTTGAAAAAGTTTTGACCTTATCGAGTCCTCGTTGACACCGCTGCTAGGTATCGTTTCTACCGACGCCGAAATAGGCCAGATACTATCTCTACGGTTGCTGGGGGCAACAGGCAACGCGGCGGAGGTGGTGAGGTGGGGCATAATGAGAATTCCCAGGAGACTGGTCACCAGTAGGTAGTGCATGGACACGGAGAGGGAGCAGGCAAATCCTGGTCTGAAGGCGGAGTTGTGATGGAAGGATGAGTGGAACACCAGGATTAGAATAAAAAAATTGCACATTTTCACCACGAATTTTAGGACAACGCTTTTAGAAAAAAAGAGCAAAAAAAGAAGACGAAGGAAAAGGGTGGAAATCCGAAAATACGCCTCGACTGTTGTTGTTATCGTTTTTGTAGTAAGCGTGCGTGGGCGCTTGCGTGCTAAAAATAAACAAAATCGGAAAAAGCGATGGGAGACGAATGAAACGAAATTACCGACGACTTTCTCTCTGTGGAATGAGGACGGGACAGACGATGGAATGGAATACTAATTTGTTTATATATTTTATCCTCCACCTCTTTTTCTTCTCGACGCAACACCGTAGATTTTGATGTTCGACTTTTTTAGGCTTACTTACTTAACTTATTTAAGTTAGTTAGCCAGATTATTATTTTTTATGGTGAATTTGTGTGCACATAAATGATATTAAGGGCGGCTCAAACGGCGTTGTCTCACGATTGGCTAGAATAGTGTAAAGGCAGGGTTTGCCTATCTCCGACTTGTGGTATTCTTGGATGCACGTGTGTGGCATACAACCTACAGTTACAGGCGGTGGCAAAGTAAGACCTCCCTGATGAACCACATACTGGCGTTGGTTATAGAATGACAGACTGACTAGTAAATGACACTATAGACTGACAAGTAAGTCACTAGATATGTGTTGCCGGTATACGGTCAACTTGTAAAGGACAGTACTGCTAACGGGACATTATTGTTATTAATATGCAGTGAAGTGATCGAGATTTCGCCGCCAATAAATTAGGTTATAATCACGATGATTGTGTGTGAGGAACGGGGCTGTTTCCACCAGCTTTTATTATTAGTATGAGTTGTTGAGTTCTATTAATAAATTAATTTATTTATTAGTGATTTATTCAGCGTTCAAGGGATTCAATTTATTTAAGTTTACATACGTTAAATAATAATTACAAATAACTCCGTGAGTTTGAGTATACTAATAAAAATATTGGTTTAATAATTCGGATATTTTTGTACAATTTCTGATTTTCTTTTATTAATAACTATCGTTTGTTTGCTTTAAAAATCTTAATCATTAATGCGATAATGATGAAAAATTAATTTAATTTTGTTATCCACAAGTGACCATTCCTTGTTTCTATATTCGTCAATTGATTTATAAGATATAGCGATGGATATAGAATATAACTGACAGCTGGTAATCTCATTAACATAGGTAATTTCATACTTTTTATTCAATTTAATATGTAAAAAACGTACTTTTTATATATTTTTGCCCTCGTTTACAGATCTTAAATAATAATGCATATATATATGAGCGTGAATATCCTTAAGCCGAGGCCTGTATGTATATCAAAATTTAACAAAATTTCAATTTCTAAAACTTTAGTCGGAGAATCCTTAGATCCTCATTCTTTGCAATTGATACTTCCACATCCTTATCTTGACATTTTATATTGAAGATGGATCAGACTAGTTATAGAAAGAGACCTCCAGGATTGAGGTTGTTCAACAGATACATTAAAAGAATTCGTTCATAAAACTTTAAACCTTTACCTACATTTTAAATAATCCTTTTACACATAGGAATTGTCGGGACGACCTTTCGCTTTTTACATACCTGTTTCTCAAAGCCACAAAAGTACCTGCGTGAAATTAAAAAAAAATGAAAAATAAACTGAAAGCACTTGTCAAAATCCTGCCATTCATACATATATATATATATATTATATATCGGTATTTGATTTTGGTAATGTCAACTGTTATAAAAATAGAAGTAAATTATTAATTAGTACTGTATATAGAAATAAATGTCATCTTTAGAACAAGATCATGTTCACTATGTATATTCAAATTAAATCATTTCAACTATGCAATAACTTGTTTGCGACGGATTTTTTTAAATTTGCCAATCGAATATCTTTGCAAAATTGCATGCTGTAATTAAAATAATAATAATTTTATTTCAACTATAAAGTAACGTTGCATACTTTTTATAAGACTTCTTTTTTATACTCTCAGTGGTGCCTCGGCAGTCAGGTGTATTATGTTCATATTTTTTTGCGGTCAAGGAGAAAACAATAATGATCCATGTTGGTAATAATGCAAGTTTCTATTTCCTTAAAATTGACATCGGGTTAGACTTATCAGATAGATTTTCACAGCCTGGTTTGTACGGCGAACGACAAACGTGATTCGGCATAAATGTAAAATTATATATATATATATGCGCTTAAATACATTCCTTTATCCGTCGCTCCCTTAAAAGTACACGCCGGCTGGCTTTTGAAAGCCAGAGAGCGAACGGCCATTCACAGGTAGTTTAGTTTATACATATAATATATTACAGGGACGAAAAAGTCTATCAACTTAATATATGCAGACAGTATTAATATATACATGTATATGGTGTTAAACATAATATATTGACATTATATTGCCAGGAAGAGATTTCTCTCTACCACTTGCATTTATGCCCATCTTGTATATAATACTTACTGAAGAGATTTTTTTTAAATTTTATACAGCCATGCGCGGTGATTTAAAGGAACATTAACGAGGCGCCTTACCCTATATACATGACAATCAGACACATTTAAAATTATAAGGAGGAAGGGGCACTATAGTTGATTTCTGAGTTTAATCCTGACTTTTGCATCGTCTATCAGGTCAATTTCCAATTTAAGTCTTTCGCATATGAATGTAAAGCGTGTGTGTAAAGCATTAAAAACTCCGGGTCAAAGAGTCTAGAAATACCTTCTTTTATAACTAGTAGACGGTTCAAGTGCAGAAGGTACCTGGCCCTATATAATAAAGGGGCATTAAAGTGTAGTTATATAAGAACTATGAGCGGCCTTCATATTTGCAAGGGTCGCGACCACCAAAGCAGCACAAGTTTAAGGTTATAATATACTTACATAAAATGAATGAAATAGAATTAATGTGCTGGTACTCGTATATATAGGTAATATTTATGGAAGGAGATGTCTTCTTTATATCAATATTGTTATCCTATCAATGTCATTAATAATTAGAAAAATCTCGTTGATTAGTCCAATATATATATAGTACAACGAAATAAAAAGCTAAAAATTGTAAATTCCGTAAAATTTTGAAGAAATAAAGGTGATAGGATCTCATTTTAAGTTGACACTTAAATTTGACCTATCTTATCCCTAAATGATAATATAATCAGAATTTATAAACGATTTGATAGGTAATTAACCTTAATTAATATTTCAATAAGTTTTTATGCATAAAAATTAAAAGACAAATATAAATTTCTGCATCTATAAAATGTATTCTTTAAAAATTATATTAATCATAAAAATATAAAATAAAACATAATTTTTAAAAGGTTTTATTGCTGACACAGTTCTTTATAACGATAGAAATTGTATAATTATACATTTTTAATATGACTAACATGATTTGTAAATATTTTGTAAATTATTTACACAAAAACAAGTAAATTAATAAAAGCTTCAATTGGTTTTTAAAATAATTGAATTTTTTTATTAATCCATTTTTACAATGTAAATGTACCAAAAATAATATTGTATCGGATTTACAAATGCATTTCTGTAATCTTGAACCATAATCATTAGATTATATTTTTTTCTTTATGTTTTAATAAAATATCGAATTATAAATTAATTTGAAATATGTGTAAAATTTAATGGATTTGTATTACACAATCACTGACATCAGGTATACATAACATAACATATATATAACTATAACATATAACCTAAGCTACGTGCCATTTTAACCTCCCTTTGTTACATATTTATGCAGAGTTATCGTAAATGTTAAATTAGAAATCAGTTTTATATAGATACAAAAATTGTTTGACAGAGAAGAATAGTAGAGATTTATAAACATGTATTTTGTTAGATAAAATATTTTTTATTGTGTAATTTTTTTATTTTATTTTCTACAATATATCAAATTTATTAACGAGTGTGAACTTACAAAGTGAATTTCTAATTCCTAATAAAAAAGCAAAAGTTTGTCAATAAAGAGCGATCGAAAGAATTTTCGAAATCTGTCCTTAATTATAATGCATTTTAAAATATTTTAATTCGTTTAGGACAACGTTAAAGTTTTATAAAAATGCAAAAGCAGATAACTAGGATTATTATTATTTATTTAAGAAAAATCTAATTAGAAAATTTATTTAAAGTATTTATAAACCAACCACTAAAAACTCTAAATCAAAATCTACACTGAAAAGAATTACATTTGTTTCTATTTTCACTTGCATATCACATTTTTGAATAAATCAAAACAAGGATGTCACAATGAAAATTGGCCTTGTGAATTAAAAAATAATAGATTCATGTATATCTTTAGCGTTATTTTATAATTATAAATAATGATCATCGTTTAATTACATCATTCCAAATACATACATATATCGAAGGAAACCATATTACTATATATACATATGTAACCATAAATAAGATAGATTTATAAATGTGTACCTTCAAAGTAAATAGCTCAAAATATAAAATAAACTTTACAACTTTTAATAAAATAAGCAAATATATATATATATATATTGCATTATATAATTGAAATTTCCTATAAAATATACAACTGAGTCCCTATTTACTAATGGTTTTATTTTCCGTGAGAATGTTCCAAAAAGAAAAGAAAACAATAATGACGTTGGCATTCTAATTCTTTTCAATATATTATACTACACTTACTCTAAACGTGTTCGGTTGAATCAAGTAAAGGAATTAACTTCCTGGTTAGACATTATAGGTTCGTACTCACTTAACGATATGAAGGCTTGCACAATAGAATCAATAGTAAATTGCATAATAACGCCGTAATACAATGTTCTAGTAAATAATGAATGTATAATTTCCTAAAATAGCACAGCAAAGGGGATATTTTCACTGAAGTTATTGCCTAATATGTGGATAATTGGAATTCCAAGAATATACCAAAATGCTTAACAGCTTGTTCAATTGAATGGTGTGTAAGTTTAGATTTGAGTTTTTTCTACTAACGCATAATAGTTTATAAATTCGCTAATGCCACAATGTGTATTCAATGATAATGAATAATTGCAGTACAAAGGTTATATTATATTGCCGAAATCTTAGAGATTAGTATAAATTAACAGATAGTTATATATTATATAACTACTCACTGGATAATCCTATTATAAAAGGTTGATGACGACATATACAGACACTATCTAGACTTTCGATAGTTTACATTTCGGAACTGCTGACAGTAAAAGCGTCCATTTCTAACAACATTTGACTGAATGTTAAATCAAGTTTTTATCATTTTAAACTTTTACATATATATATTGAGGACATTTATTTCTGCTACTGGTAGACTTGATAGTAATATATAAAGCAAATATTAAGTATAATTTAAATTTACGGTAAACTTTTACATCAGATGTACATACATATCAACAAAATGTGTGGGCGGTACTGTTACGTCTATTTGAAATCGGTTTCCAAATTGTAATAACGCCAAATTGTATGTCTCCTGGTGTAGTAATTCAAAAGAAGGTTCTTGTAAGTACCGAACACCACTTGAATTGTTTTATCTTGTCATGAACTCCCCTTTAAAAAGTTAACATAGTATATTGAACCCTTCTTGATAATATCTAACATTCTAGTATTATATATTATACAATATTAAATTCGTCGCTACTTTGTAGATATATATGGATTTAGTAAATCCAATTCATCAAAAGATTAAGCAAGATACACTCTGCATATTAAGATTGAAGTATGTAAATCATAATTGATATATAGTACGCAGGTGATAATCAAGATTGGTTACATATTTTATGGATGTATAGGTCATATGATTAATTGATTTTTATTGATCTAAAAGCTATATTATGCCGAAATAGCTTACTTGTAGTATCAAATATGTTTAAATAAATTGTTACAAAATAGATAGTTACAAATAGTTAGTTTCAAAAATACTCGTATCTTTGGTTGTATGAAATATTTACACCAAATTGTTACATTATTATGTTTAAAAAAATGTGTCTTCAATAATTAGGAAACATGATCATATATATTTTTTTAACTAATTCACTCCAGTGAAAACTACATCAAATTTAAGTGGAAGAACTGATTTTCTGAAATATTGAATATAATAGTAAACTTTTAAAGATTTTAATGATTAAAGGATATTGAATAGTAAATTAAATTTACTAGCATTAATAACATAATATTATACAGTAGAAATGTTAATCAACACTTTGATCCAACGTCCATTATTGGAATGTATTCTTTTTGATTTTTTAATTAATAGATATTCTATAATTTAAATATACTATGCCACATTTTCGATAAAAATGTCAGTGCAAACAAATTGTACATACAGTTAATTTTATAACCGTCAGTATAAATTTAAATATAAAAAAAAATATTTAATAAGTTAAATATATAATAAAACTAAGTGTGGTTCATGCAACATGATATAATTATAATTGTAATACACGTCTATGGAGCTGAGTGGATTTCCGAAAATGTGTAAGCAATAAAGTTTTTACAGCTTCTGTTTCTTTTATAAGTTAAATATATATGAAATATTTATAAATGTTCTATTAAACTAACAAATACCTGTAACTTATTATCAATCAAAATAACAATTCAAACAAAACTAGTGTTATTATAATTATTATATTATTATTATAATATATTAGGCGGAACAATTTCGAAGTTGTACTTGATTATTTATTGCATTACCAAATGTCCATCTAGATTTTTTATAATTACTAAAGTAAGATATTATAAACATTGTTAAAATTCTGGTGCTTCAAACTTACGTTTTATTTGTTGGAAATCCTATAACAATCCCGCACATAATGCCGAAGTAGGTTGTCTGAGTTTCTATCGTGTATTTTCAAAATCCGTCAGAAAGGTATTTAAAATAACACGCGATTTGCGTTAGCAGCCTTTTATATGAACACGGCGACGAATGAGAGTAGTGAAATGGAATTCCCTCTATTACGCGGTTTTATTTTTAGAATGTCAACAAAAATCTAAAATTAGCTTTGCTTGTTTCTTTCAATGGCTTTTTATTGGCTATTGTTTATTATCAGAGCTGCATAGAACGTCTCTCTTACGATAGTTGTGGTGAATCCCTGTTAAAACACGTATTGTATTGCTTTTTTGCGAAACATAGAGCATAGTTAAGTATAGTATTGTATTATTATTAATTATATCATATCACCCATAACACTACAAACATTACACTTTTACTCAACTACAAGAATAATTCGATAAACAACTTAGCTAAATAATATTTTTACTCAATTAGAAGAATGATATTTTCATAAAAAGCAATAATTATTCTAAAAATTCTACTTTTACTTTACGTTACATACGTATATTCTATTAATAAATGTGTCATATAGACGCGTCGGAGCAGGCTCAGGTCAGGGGTTGCAATATTTTTAATAGGACACGCAAAATTTCGAAAAGCAATTTTTGATAAAACGACTGTATATTTAATTAACATGTCAATAATTGCATATATCTTATGGTACATATTATTGTATTTATATATTGTTGTGGTAGTTATACTATAATTTAGTGTTATATATTTTTGTTATTATTATTAGTATTACCATCATTATATGATTATGGAACATTACCACTATGTTTATATATGATTTGTTATTAGTTGGCTTGAGCTGCATTGCAAAGTATAGTGTTTTTATGTCTCATGTAGAAATATAATATAATATATATCACAAATGGGGCGGGAAGAGATACCTATATGTTTGCTCGCAGCCACTCCCTCCCCTCCCCCTTCTTAGAAGGCAAATGGACAACTTGCAAAACAATAATTTGCATTTTTTGGTATAAAATAAAAAGAACAATTCGAAAAACTTTTTGAAAAACAGGTACAAGTCGTAAAACTTATTTTTCACATCTCGTAAAATGACCTTAGAACGTGGTACGGTGCCTTAACAAATTTTATTTCCGTCCCTTGTACCTATAAATGCTTGGTTATATAATTATTTTGTCTTATTTGAACTATCGTTTTTAGCGAAAATAAAAACTCTACTTTAAATTTTTATATTCTGACTTATTTGTTTTTGAGTTAAATATTTATTGAGTAATTAATAAGTCGTTAAAAAATACATCAATATTAACTCAATATAACTTCCATAAATTTCTTTCAAATTAAATAAAAAATATGCAAACAGATTTTAAGTCACAGGGTATATATGTATTTCTTTATTTATAACAAGCTTTATATATTATAATTTTACAAATTGTTTATAAAACATTGTATTTTATAAATTCGTTTAATTATTTTAAAAGAAATAAAAATACTATAAAATATAAAAGAAACTATTAACAGATCTCTATGAAACACATATAAACATGATTTTAGCTTAAATAAATACAAAGCTCCTGTATAATACAACTACATTTGTTTTCTTTTAATCTATTTCGTTTAGATAAACGGAGATTTTTGATATATCATATTTAAGAACATACTTTCTGTTACAAATCTTAGATTGGTAATTAAACTTGTCTATATGCAATATTTGTATAATATATTAATAATATATTTTTCAATTATACCAAAATATTTTAAATTTTTTTCTTTAGAAATACTAAAAATCATAATTATAAATAAAATTATAAAAAATAAATTTTTGGAAAATCTGAAGATTTAAATATAAATAAATTTGTTTATGCTGTGCGGTAGAAAAATTATCAAAATATCTGTTAAGTATATATTAAACTTTGTCATTGCAGTTAAATATATGTATACATATATTCCATTTAAAATTGATTAGTTCAGTGTAGGTATATTTTCAAGTAGGTACAACGTATATTTATATTTATATATGATATTATATTTTATTCTACGAACGAATAGCTTTTTGTACTGCTATTCATTATATAGTCAGTTAATTGTTAATTAACTTGTTAAACAATGAATAACTAGAGAATATGCTTCTATTGTTAATAAATAATTGTGTAAATGTTAAAAACAACCAATATTCGTTAATTATATTTGTTCATAGATAGTATATTTATATACGTATTTAACATGGTATTTTTGCTTTACCATTAGATAGATTTATACGTATATATTAATATATTAAACAATCTTTGTTTGTAAAACGTCACATTTAACAGAAAACATAGTTTACCCTTGGCTATATAGGAAGGAAAACCAGCATAATAATTCAATTCATTTATGGATTATACTATTTATTACAATTTGCAACAAAAGAAAAATATTGTTTTATTACCTATTATTAGAAGCATATATTATTATAAACTTAAAAATTAAAACAATAAATTAATCTTTGATAATTATTATTTTTTTCTACATAGTATATACTATAATTTACAGTTTCAACCACATCAAATCTTTACTTTTCTAAACAAAATTTTTTATCTATATAAATTGGTTTTAATTGTTTAACTCGACAAATATGTACATGTGTGCTCGCCGTTTGAGTTTCACTAATTTCATCTCAATATTCATTCAAATATTTAATGTGGCTTGTATAGTACATTCAGATTATGATGATAACATTCTATTCTTTTAATACAGTAAGTACGCCTCTTTCAACACACTACACTTGGCATACATCTCTGACGTACATACATCTCTGATTCATTCTCCGCCAATATTTGCAAGTAGGTATACATTAAAAAAGAATTTGTAGCGATCAAATATTTTGAATAAGACAACTCCTCCTACTCAACCATTTGTTCATCATTAGACCACGAAGAATGATTATGAATGAAAATACTTTCAAGTACCATTTGTGTAATTTTTGCGTTTTATGCATAAATATGTATATATACGAATTGTTATAGTTCTACTACCTAAATAATTTGGAACCTATTTGATATTATGTGAAACTTTTTTTAACAAAAAAATAAGGTAACTCCATTCATGTATGAACAGTTTAATCTTGGCATTTGTAAATTTGTATCAGCTATATTGCGAGACGAGTAAATCTCAGACGAGTACCTACATCGATTATTCTCTATTTTCTTTTCTCTCAATTCCTCTCTCCTCTCTCATTCTCCCCTGCCTCGACACGCAATCAGTAGGATATTAGTCATGAATGCAGGAGACACTCGCCGTCTGACTAAAAATAACATTACAAGTTACGTGTTGTCCCCACACAATGTTTGCCTCTTATAGAAAAGTGTGGGGAGATTCCTGGAATGAGACAAATGGAAGATGAAAATATAGAAAATTCGAAAATAATTCGGATTGACCAGGGTGGTTTTATATTGGGAATACGCACTCGACGAATCACTCGTAATTTGCAGTTCATTTAAATGTAATTTAAAGTAAGACAACTCCAAAAAAGAACTAGGTATATGTCAAATTTGAGGGGGGTGATTCATATCAAGTATTTATCATTTAATTAGGACGTGTAATAACCGAATCTACATTGTTAGAAATATATTAATGTGGTGGTGAATCAGAATTTTGTTTGAAATTTTACTTTATTAATCATAGAAAGTGTATAATAATCACATACATATGCCTATATTTGTACATTACGGATGACTCGAGTAATTTGGATGAATATATAAAATAAGTCTATTTTTTAAATAATACTAATTTAAAAGTCTAATTTATGTCATTCTAATGCATTTTCATTACAGCACTTAATTCTTTTGAACTTTTAATTAAATAATGTTTCTTTGAATTATTTATATTTTTGTGAATACACTCAATCATAAAAAGTTGTTATTGATTAAACGAATATCAGTTGATTAGTTATAGTTCAATCAATAAGAATTAGCTTCTAGTTCCCACAAATTGTTATATACGTAAGTCTTTTCAATCAAATGTAGATACCATTTCAAACAAATATAACATATAGTGAATTAAAATTTAGATTGTTGGAATACACGATAGTAACTAGTTTGCGATTTATTTCATTTAAATATAACTTATTTTTTTCAAATTTAACATATACTTCTTTTAAATGTGAATGCTATACTTGTTATAGCAAGATTTTAAATGTAAAGTTAAGGAATGAAAATGCAATATAGACACAATTGAATTTAGCCTACGTCAGTCAAATGTAGACGATATTACTTATAATTTATTTTTCATCTATAGGTGCTTATTGTAATTTTAATTTTGATATTTAAGTGACCACTTTAACATATGACAATCAAAAACTAAAAAAAATAGTTTTCATTTTTCATAAGCGAAAATAACTTTTTTTCGTATTATGATATTTTGTAATATTTATAATAAATATAATACATATTAAATAATTAAATATGTTATATATTATTGTAACTATTTAATACATATAGGTATATAGCATAAATTTAAATAAAACACAATGAGATAATTATGTGACAACTAAACTGAGTATCATTACATTTTGATACAATTAAAGTTTAACAATAGAATATAGATTGAATTTCAAACAATTTGATCTTCCCGGTTACATCGTTGATTGTAAACCACCAGCCTTCAAATTCTTTTTTTTCGATGAAAAGGGTAAGGTTTATTAAACAGTTATGGATTTTTTTTATGTTTGTTAAAATATCATCAGAAAAAGTAAGCAGTTTTGATTGTATAATTTGTTGATGTACGGATTCATACAATTCACATTATGTATGATGGATAGAAGAATGTCATTTTTTGAGTTAAAAATGTATTTATGTAGTGATTTTTGTGCAAAATCTATATAGATTATATTTAAGCGACTAAACATGATTGGATACAGAATTTTGACAATATTTAGGCACCTGCTATAAACATTAATTTAATTTTTCTGTAGTCTATTGAAAGTTTACTCGTATTTCATGCCAAAATATTAGTTAACAACCGTTTTGTAAGAAACTTTTGGGCACGTATGTTAAGTTTGGATTATTTCCAGAATCAAAAACTCTGTTTAGGCTCCTGGGTAATAGTTACGTTATTTTCTGAATGAATAAATATATTTAGTCATAATAATTGTTTTCAGTGTGTGAAAATTTGTTTTATCGGTGCATAATTAATAGTTATATTTAGAAAATCTAAAAATTGAACACTTATTGGATTATGTTATCTCATTTTTAAAGATTGTTTGGGTGCCTATATATCTAACTGTCGGTTTGTGAATCTAAAATATCGTTTTGGATATGTTTATAAGATCTTTATTATTTCACAAATGGAGAAGTTTTGCTGACTAGATTAATAATAACTTCTGCATTTAAAATATTTATTTATTTATGAGTGTATTTTTAATGAATCAAAATATGTATGTGGTGCCTAATACCTAAGTTAATCAAAATTTCAGAAGTTATTTACGCCCAGAATGAAACAATGGCATCTAAACAAATGTCTTCTTTTAAGTTTTTTTAGACATTTCTTTTTTAATTTACAATACGATTTAATAGTTACAATCAGTGTATTATTATTATTTACTTAAATATGCATGTAAAATTCTTTATGCCTGGATTCATAGTTCATATGTATTCAACTCCAGAGTAATACAATAAATAACATACTACGTTATAGTAACAATTACTAAGGAAGAGTGAACATAATATCTCATAATATACCGGAACTTATATCCGCTCTACTACTGTGTGATAACTTTACCAATCATTTCTTATCTATCGTAAGTAGTCAAAATTAGACTTTATACTTAAGAAATATGAATAAAAAACGTTGACCCTTAGACTCAGATAAGCCAGGTCGTTATCCCTGAACATCAAAGGGATTTGGTAGTTTTCAATAGTAGATATTTCCTTTATTTTGACCAACTTAAACACAATCGAAATTTGACATGACTGAAAACAGGTATAGTATATTAACTAAACCTTTCTTTCTCAATATCTTAGAATAGAAATTCGTCATTGCTAAATTTAACTTTTTGTAATCTTCCTATATTAAACAACAGGTAATACAAAATGTTGGGTATATTTATACCTTATAAACACATTCAAGTGTCGTACAATGTTGTGTGTTTGTGTAGCATTTGTTTAGCGAATCAAAATATTTTACGAAAACATTATTAATTGAATTCAATTATCGAACAAATAAAATAAAATAAATTGAAATATCATGCACACAATACAATATTTGTGTATAATATATAATATATAATGTATAATGTATACCAATATACATGTGTATAATTAATATGTATGTACAAGGTAAAGGAATGTAGATGCATGTTTGAAATTAGATTTCCTTATAATGAACTGCAATTTAGTTCACAAATATAAATATAAATATGAAATTCTAATTATTGAAACTAGTATTTATAAAGAAATATCTACTTAAAAACTAACTTTCTTTATATTTTATGTAAGATAGAAATGTAATTGTAGTACCTACTACAAAGTATCTATCTATAACAGAAGTAAAGTGGGTGTGAATTTGTTAAATATGAGCTGGGAAAAATGCGCATAAGCAATTTATTAATGTCAATAAACATTCATTCTTTCTGAAATATACATTTTAATTTTAGTCTACAGAATTAACAAAAACGAAAAAATTAGTAATTTACATACATGTATTTCATAAACATTTATTGTATATCTAAAAAGGTGTTATAAGGATGGAATAGAATTCGATTTAATTTAATTTAATATAATCCGACTTTCTTTGGCTGTGTACAAAGCTGAGTACAAACCAAAAAACTAGTATCTGACCTATACTACTTAATATTGTGTATAAAGCTGTTTTATATATGTATATTCGGATATAGATAGATAGTTTTGTATAAGATATTGTATATATGTGACGTATCGTATATGTATACTAACCTATTTCATGGTCAGTCATTTTAAATTCCAAATGCTTTCTAGGCTCATAAAATTTTGTTGAAATTTTGTCAAAAATTGACTAACAATCGAAGTTTCTGCGAACTCTTTTTTTTATAGTTTGTTTTACTAAGGAAATGTATTTTGCGAATATTTAAAAAAATTACCAAAACTTTGTCTAATATGCAATAGAAGAAGTAAATGCATTGGTATTAAAAAATAAAGAATAATATAATATAAAAACTGGAATTTTTTTGTAAAATCAACTAAATTTATAAGAAATTTTTGACAGAATTACAATTTTTTCCCGCTTTTTATGTTATTCTTTATAAATTGTCCGAACCAGACAGCTGAACCGGCTTCTGTTGTAGCTTACTACGAGACCTGCTGTTTAGTTTGTTTTCAACTACAATATATGAACTTACAGTAACTTACAATAAGAAATCACCACTTTGAAAGTTGCATTGTGATATTAGTAAAATATTTACTTATCAAACAAATGATACTTCACTTAAATTCGCTAAAATTGAAATGCTTACTTAGTTCATTGCTCAGGAATGAATACTTTTAAAATTATTCAATGATTTCATTACACTCTATTAATTTCAAGAATGCCAAAAATGAATTTGAAGTTAATTTTATCCGCCATTTCCACGCTTTTCAAAAGTTAATTTTAATATCATGAAAAACGCCTATTTTTCCACGTTTATATTGCTAAGTCAGAGATTTGAAGAGTGCTAATGAAGTATCAATTTTTGAACTATACATGCTGCATAATCTAAACTTGAGATCTTAACTTAACCTTATTAATGCCAAAGGGTTCATTTTGCAATGAATTCTGGCGGAGAAGTGGGAATGGAGCGCACAATAGCCTCCTCTTTTCTTAATGTTTTTAAACTTCGTAACAGAGTAAAGCTTTGAAACTTAGCAGCATGTAGTTAAATAAAGATTTTGTGTAACGATAGAAAAAAAATGTTTTCAAAATTATTTTTTTTATTAAAAATATTCAATTAATAAAACTTTTTTTTAATATTTTCCCCAATAAAACTTATTTTCCATTGTTCTTCGTGAATTATTATATGAAATTAATGAGTGCTTTAACTAGAATTTTGTCTATTTCGTGAGAAGTATGCATTTATATAAAAAACAATTCAATCTTTTGTACAAAAGAAGAAAAACTTAATAAATTTTAGAATATTCCAGACATGATTCAATGATTACATTTGCGATCCCTCAAGCCGGAACCACACTTCTCACCCACCTTCTGTTATATTTATAGAGTGATTAAAGCTTCTATAATTAGTATTATAGTTAAAATATGCGAATGACTCAGGTATTTCTTCGTAGTAAACATGCGACCACAAAGATAATATATTTACTTACATTTACAACTTCGAAAATAATTCCATACAACAAGACGTCATTTAATTTTTTTTAAATCATGCTAATTTTAAATCTTATACATATAATACTTAAATCGTAAAATAATTGAAATTATTGATCTCTTTTTTTCACAACTGTCTGAACTAGATCGTTACATGTGCATTACATTCTCATTACATTTATCTCGTCCAAATTTTAAAATCTGACCTATAATCACTAAACAAAACTTAGACAATTATACGGAACCAATTTACATTTCCTATATGGATTGGGATGTCCAATAAAGAAATATAATTTAACATGAAATTAATGTATGTACGGAGAATTTAAAATTTAATCTTATTTCAAAATCGAATTGTATTGTATTATGAGAAATTCTTGATTGTATACACACACTTCTAAAACTAAAGACCTATTCAAAACATCTGCGATGACAAATGTTGGTTGCATCTTTTTTAGCTGTGTATTTGTGCTTTTGTGCTTTACTGCGTTTACGTTTCAGATTGACTTAATCAAACTATATAGCATAGATATTTATCGTATTTAAGCACTCCGTAAGAAATCGGATAAATAATAATTGAACTAACATAAAATATATAGTTTGAAGCTGTGTGCATTATGTTATTTTGAAGACTTTGTAAAACTTCAATATGTTCGCTTATAATATTCATAAAAATATTTTTTAAATGTAAAATTAATATTAATAAAATAAAAAAAGCTTAAAATGAAAAAAATAATAAGAAATTTTTTTTTTATACATATATTTTGCTTTATAAAAAAGGTAAACCCTTATTTATGGCTTTTCATTTCTGGTGCTTAGCTGTTAAATTTGCATTTTTTTGTTTTTCAAACTTCGTATGAGCATTTATAATTTAGATAATCGATTACGTTATAACTATTATATAATAGAGATAAATACAGATTTCAAATATGATTCTTCACCTTGGTAATGCTGAGGCATTTTGTAATAAATATAATAAATAATGCTATTTATAATAAGTTAAAGAAATATTTAAAAATTTAAAAGGATAATTGTCCGAATAATGTATTTTTTAATGGAGATGCTTTAATCTTCATTAAAATTACGTCAAATCTCTTCAATCTCGAATTTACGTCTCCTCAATTAATTAAACGTCATTCTAAAAATATATCTAAAACTAATAAAGTAGGTATATATTTAAAATACTGTGTCACTGAACGCATGTGTACAAGTATTCTATTCAAAGCTTAGTTTTGTAAGAGTCGAATTATTTTACTAGTGAACGAGGAAACAGAAAGGGGAACGCGGAAATAAAAATTGCAAAATTTGAAAATTTGAGACCGTCGATAAAGTACATTCGTTTTTTGTAAACAATGTTTTGCTTCTGGCACTGCCTCTCTGCCAAACAGCTTGTCGTCGGTTGGCTACAAGCCAACAACAGCCCCGTAGAATATTACTTTTACAGATACTTACACTGTTGACTCTACTTTCCAAGAATCCATAAGCCAATCCCGATTTGTAGAAAACAAACGGATTTCCCCCTGTTAGCCTCCTTCTCTCCCCTTTTCACGCTCCCCCCCCCCACCCCTCCCCAACTCCCAATTTCCTATCACTCGTTCCATTCTTTCCTTCTCTGGTCTGGCAGTTCTTATTGTTTGGCCTGCTGAGAAGAGGAGTGAACTGATCATGTCAAACGACGCTCAATCGGGTACGTCGTCAACTGTCGGTGTAAAACTCCTATACTGTATGTCTTCCAGAAATAGCATTTATATACAGACAGCCGGCTTTTATTGACTCTGTCGTGTAATAGGTACTGCCGGCCAAAGACAACTTGAGAATTAAGGGGGAGGGGCAGTTGAGAGGGATGCCAGTTGAGAGACCCTCATTGCTCCGGGGGTGAAAAAGAAGGTAGGGAAAAGAAAGGACGCGAAGAGAAGAATGCATTTTTTCGCGTCTTCTTCCCATCTGAGTGGTTGTTGTCGTAGACAATGCGTCTCCCCTTTGCAGACGGATGAGAGAGAATGCCAAAATATTTTGGCATCGAGGCTGTAGATACTCTAGGCAATCTATCCAGGTAAACGGACGTGTAATAGTATATAGCTTAGAAATTCTGCAATACCTCCTCGATTGATATATTTTTGTTAACGCTTTACTACTTGAAACTACCTAAATATATTATATATATATATATTATGCTGAAATTAGTTTTGAAAAATAAGTTTATTTAATTCCTTTTTAATGGGAAAATTGGATATTTAAAATAATTTTTTTAGAACATATTTTTGATAAATATACAAGCAATAAAAAAATATAAATAATGATATTAGTGTGTATAGCAAAAAAATGAGTACAATATATTTTAATAGTTTTCTCTGGATGGACTATCTTTGATAATATAAATTATAATCATATTTTTAATATAATAATAAAAAGAAACTCCCAGTAAAATTTATTTTGTTAAATAACGAATTCCAAAATAAAATAACTTTTTGTATTGAAGTGTTTATTATCTCTCATAACTGAATGTATACTAATTATTCTTTTTGATTGTTGTCAATCTATAGTAGAAGTTAATATTATTTACAGAGAATCAGTATACCAGAATGTAGTATTTTGAAACTAACTCAATACAGGAAAACATTAAGTTGTATTAAATCGGAATTATCAAAGAGGAATATAATCCCCTTACAAAATGTTTACGTTAAAATGTTATATTTTCAATTTTTGCCAATGGTCTTCTTTTGCGTTTCCTGCTTCCGTAGACATATTTCATATGAAGTGCAGTGCTCAAATGGTATGATTTGACCTCTCTTCATGCATTATTGATGTCATCATTTATTGTTTTGACAATTTATGCACATTGTACTATGTTTGCGACTCAATTTATTACTTTTAAACGGCATATTTGTAAGATGCGAGTTATATAAAATAATTTTCTAGTAACGAAGCATTATTTAGTAAAAGAATAATTAATTTGAAAACATTTAAGCTGTTTTAACACAAATGCAAAAAATCTCATAATTTGTACTAAATATTTATTTAATTATATGTTTAATGCCTAGTCTGGCCCTTTAAATGCAACACTTATGAGGCATTAATATATCCGCTTAAATGGTACTAGAATAAAGTAATGTGTCCATTTAATCTGATGCCAGAAGAGAATTCTTAATTAATTAATTATAAATTTGGCAATGGAACTATAACCCAAAAACGAAATGTGACAAATGTATATACTCATGGCTGACAATTAGGAGAAAGCTGTAGGTATGAGTATAATAATCCGAAGTTACAAAACAAAAATAACTGGACATCATTATAATGAAATCTAAAATTAGTAAGATTTACTAAAAAAATATTTGTAACACTTTTAACTCGCTTTTTATTTAAATTTATTTAGTTAGTTGATAATTAAAATTGATTAAAAGGAAATAAGTATTACTTCATATATGAGATAGTACACGAGCAAGAATTATACCTTTACTATACTGAAAGTTTGTGAGGTAATCATTATTTTTACATCGGACTGGATATTTTTATTGTATAGCTGTCTTTTTCATTATTTTCACTTATATTTTTACTTTTTAAAATGTTTGTTTTACCATGAATGATCGATTATTTATGATTTTCAATATTTATTCGGTTTATATTTAATTCATTCGTTTTGATGAGTTTCATCTCTAGTTTTTAGAAATTCATAATTCATAATTCAGCTTAATGCATATTGGTTATCTAAATTCGTTTATCTAAATTATATACAATCGAAGACAATTTAAGTTTTTATTTATTGTGTTATTGCTAACAATGATAGGCTAAACAACCGCAATTTATAATATGTCCAAAGCTGTCTGCCTGTCTACTAGTTACTTATCTTTAAACCGAAGTATATCTCCAGAACTATATGGGCTTAAGCATTAAATTATGTATGTAATAAATATATAAAACACGCTTTTTCTATGCCAATTTACGATACGAAAATAATATTCTAATGTACTTATATACATTATGTATAAGATTGAGGCACGTTACAATAATATGTTTTCGCTGCTTTTTAGGACGGCACTATACCAAACAACTAGCCATAAAAAGAGCTCTCCTAATGGTAACTACTCCCCATGAGTGCCAATGACCATAAAACTATGAGAATACACACTGATCTGTTCTCAGAAGACGTCACAGACTTCTTGGCAGAGTCTCGTAAAGTCCTTTATAAGGGACAGTGCTAAGTGCGGTACAATGAGATTCAAATAATTATGAAATGACTAAGAGTATGTGATGAAACGTTAATATATTTACTATTTTTATACAAAAGGTCCTATTTACAAAAGTTGCTGATTTTTAGGTAGAGCCATAAAAATTGTGAGCTCTATTTTGGAGCTATATTAGTCATTCCACATACACATCGACGCATATTCCACGAATGTGTATAATTCTATCCGCTAATAATAAACGGCATGAATGTATATATTGACTATTTGTAAATTAGAAAGAATATTAATGTTATCGCATAATACGTAACATACAATTGTACATGATGCAGATACGAGTTACCAGATAACTAACTCTAAATGCATTTAATAGTCTTTGTAACTTGTAAATGTAGATATATTTGGTACTCTATATATGATTTAGTTTTAAAATAAGAAATATATTTGCAAATTTTTACTTAACGTCTAATTACCAATAAGTTAAAATAAATAAAATAATTTTCAAATGTCAAGTTTTTGTTACTTTTTTGTTATTTGCACTGAGTTAAAAATCATTATTTACATATAATACTACTAGTAAGTAATAGTATTATATATCATTAATATTTTACAAGATTAAAAGAAATATAATTTAAGTGTACAATAACACAAACATTGATGTAATATTATTAAAATCGATTTGTTTTTTATGAAAATTTAGAGCAAACGTAATTAATGAAGTGACCAAATAAAATTGAAAAATTTCGATCTGAAAATTACAAAATGCCTCAGAATATAAATAGATGAAATGTCATAAGAGAATTGTCATACTCTCACAAATTATATATTTGTATAAATGTAGAATAAATTTAGCGTTATACAAACAACTTTAATAATTTATTTATATACGTAAAACGACATTTTTTATTACTCTATTTACACCAGAAATAAATGTAAACCACATGTTTGTTTTGTCGATAGACTTTATCACTAATTTTAGAAAATTATGAATTGTAGACATGTGATTAAGTCTAAGCTCAGTTTTGCCCCTTTTCCAAAAACTATATTTTGAAATTCATGCTATAAACTATTAAGGCATATATTAGGTATGTATAGGGTGTCCGGAAAATTGATTCGTTTTTCATTACAAATTCTTTTATAAATAAATCTGTATTATAAATTTAATTAAATAATATTATATTATGAATACGCAGATAGGTCCCATTATACGAATATATTACAAATAGTTGAAATATAAATACAATTACAGAGAATTACCAACCGATGTAATTATTTTTATACAATTGTCTTGTAGAGCAACGAATTCCTTATTCATCTGCTGCGGTCTCAGTGAATCCAAAAAATCTTTCATATAATTTTGCATTTCTTCAACAGTGTAGCCCAGAGTTCTTTTGGTGTAGCCTTCTTGTCATGGACTCCATGTTGCGAAACACATAACGTTCAAATAAATTTAGCTAAATTATAAATGAGAGTATAATAATAATAATAATAATAATTGTATATTTATAAACAAACAAGCATGAAGTACCATAATGAGAAGCAAGGTACTAGTATAGTGACAAGTTAAGTGTAAGTTAAGAATTAACAATTAGGTTGAAAATATAATAATAATAATGGGTTTTTAGGTAAAGCTAGGATACTCTTATGATCAGAAGTACCAACAGGAGCAGAAACGACGACTTCATATTGAT
>JAYRBW010098125.1:0-18166 GCA_036023295.1 Invenusta paracnida | reverse complement strand
ATGAATGGTTGCATCGATACTGACTTGCTCGACGACTCCTAATTTAACGAATGGTTGCATTTGCTCGACAACTAATTTAATGAACCAGAATGGTTCAATCGATATCGACTTGCTCGACAACTTCTAATTTACCCCTACTCGAAACATCGTCATATTTTGTAATACTTACCCAATAAGTTGCTTTACTTCTGTATTCCATACTGTTTTTATTAAAAAGAAAACTAAATTCCATTGAAATCTTTTTAGACTGTTTTGGGATTTCATTATTTTTTAGTTTATTTCCAGCAATCGTTCCAAACTTATTCCAGCTTTTTAAAATATATTTTGTACTATTTTCAGTTTATGGTTTTACATTAGCTGGAGATGTTCAATTTTCATTGGCGGATCGTATTAGCCAATCAGAAACAAAAAAATTAACTGCAGGACGATTTGAATCTGGTTTAATTCCTTCTCTTGGATTGTCGACTGAGGTAACATGTAGATAACTTTTATACTAATATTTAAAACTGCATGTATACATTTGCTCAAAACTCTAAACTGCTAGTCTAAATAGATGTCAAATTCTATTCACATTTTATTTCCATCTGACCATTCTTACATTATACATAAATTACATACCAATTATGTTAGTTTATAATTACCAAGTGTAAAGTATATTAATTCATAATTATTGCCAGCTTAATTTCAATCCTATGTGTTATGAAGTATCGCTTATAGATTATTATATAATTTTTTTATAATAAAGAAATTAGGAACTCGTTGTACTGGTATACCTAAGTGTATTTATTGAAACGCAGAGAAGTTTCACTGCAGCTTTGTCGATTCGAACAGCGCTTAGTATCTTTAACACAAATAAGTATATATCATATGTGAAATGTTAAATGAAAAATGCGGCTAATATGTTGAATTCAGAGCATCCTATTAAGATATTTTAAGTGAGGCGCCTTTACATAGATTTATTAGGTAATTTCTTAATGGATAGTATAGTCCACAGGCTCAGCACCATATCTTACTAGTTAAGGGGGACAGTTTTAGGCGACCTGTCGGGGTTAGAATGTGAATTATGAAGTATTTGAATATTATATGAGTGCAATATATACTAACCATAATATTCTTGTATAAAAACAGAACATTTTGTAGAAGACTGTAATTAAAAAAAACGGAATTAAAAGTTGTGCACAAACTATAGACGATTACTATAGAGGTATATAAAATAAATTTTGAATGTTCTTATTTGCCTAGATATTACAGATACTTTATATATATATATATCTTTTATAATCCTGGTTTTTTAAACAAAAAGTATGGGGAACGGCATATACATTCGAAATAATATAAAATGCGTTTAAAAGCCAAAACTAGGGGGCGTGACTGTATAAATACGGTACATAACCTTTCTATTTTTAATATTAGATAAGCTTACACTTATAAACATAAAATCGTAGTGTGACAGGGAAAAGTTATTTACATTTGTATGTAGAATTTCATAAAGACGTAGTACAGGGTAGGTCGAGAACTATATATATATATACAATATTAAGAAGCATTGGTTGGTTTAGACCACTATAACTTATAAGTATTTTCTAGTTTCAAAGAATATGCCCTTGGATACTTCTATGATCAATGAATTCATTGACTATTGCCTTCAGATCTAAAAGATTCGTCTTTTCGTTGTCCACATGATACAAAATCTTTATGTGATTGACTCTTTCTTGCCCCACCATATTCTTTTACTACTCGTCGTATTGTGAATGATTTTTTGAAAGTTGCATTTGTGAATGGTATACAGATCAGAAGATTCCACAAGACCAAGGACTTTACCAAAATTTATTTTTGAGCCTCCTCTGTGAGGGACGGAATCAAAAACATTTTTTGAAACATGAAATTTCGACCTGTCTTTCATCCACGAACAGAGTAGACACAAGCTGGAGCTTTTTGGACAGGATATCTCTATCCATGTCGTCTTCATAAAAATCAGCATTCATAAATTGCAACTCTGTATTTTTCGCTGTTACTAGCGCGTAGAAACAATTCTTCAAAATATTTTAGGACTTTGTAGTCCTCTTTTATAGAAGCGAGATTTGATTCTGTTAGCTTTGGTCCCTCTGTCTCATTTTCAGAGGATATTTAAAACAATATGGGTGAAATAGATTTTAAAGAACGATTTGGAACTAAATGGGATTTTCTCCTCATGCTAACTTCTCTTCTTGACAAGATCCGCAATAGGTATGAGTCGTGTAAGGTGGCGTGAAGAGGAAATTTCAAACAATAAACAAAACGGAAGAATATCAACATTGCAGAATCAACTTTTACTCTCTGGCAGCGTCCCAGAACTTTAATACTATGCGTGCTAATGATAGTACTAGTGTAGAAAGTTTATCAAAAAAGGAATATATTGAAGTTAAGCAAATTGTCTGTAGTGACGAATAAAACCGAGCAAAATATGGTCACTTGTGACATTAAAAATATATTGTTTTTAGCTTATTTATTATATACAATATTATAAGATATTTGAAAATATATTATAACAATTTTATTAAAAATATTTCAATATACATATATAATAGAAAAGATTATAACACGAGATATGATTTAATATGTTATTTTTCATATCTTCAGTAGCATCTAAATAGATATTGGATAATTGTTTGTCCTATTGAAGAGAGAGAGAGGGGAAAATAAATCGAAATTTATTGTCAGCAGAGTGTATAATGCATATCGCCAGAAGAGTATTACAAGTTTATTATATCACTGGCAGAGGTCAACAGAATTTTACAATAAAATGTCAGCAATTTTACTGATATTTTTTTTGTGAAATGTGATTATTTTAACTGAACTGGATTTCTTGAACGATAATTATCAATTTTATAATTTTTATTGAAACGCGGTTATTTCAACTGATAATTATCTGATTGATCTTTTTAAAAAACGTGTAGGTACCAGTTGTCTTGTTGTCGATACATTTATAATGTTCAAATTTAAGATAATGTCGAATATTAATCTATAAAACTATCATGCTCGTTTCAGACAATAGAACACCCAATTTATTCATCTGCAACTTAACGACAATAATTCGTACTTCAATTTCTGAATCCAAGCCATTTTCATCCAGAAATTTATTCCATAGTAGTATTAAGACAGAGTAATTTTTTATTATTTCTAGAGATTGTCCTTTCATAGTCCAAACAAAATTATTTATTTTCTTATTACTGTACAGTATCCCAATTTATGAGGTGAGGGTGTTCATCTAGATCGACTGCATCCCGTATAATATATTTTTACTTTTTATTCAAATTGTATTATTTCTATTGTGTTATTATGTCGTTATGCCGAACAACTTTTTTAGAAAGACAAATACAATAATTATAAAGTATTGTACAGTATCAACAGAGTTTGAGTATTTAAGAAATATCTGATATATTCACTTGGCTTACTGAAAAGCAGCCACATGCTTAGATGCTTCGTTATGTGACCGATTTTCATGCCGCATAAGAAATATTTTGGCATTGGTTAATGTTCTTATGATTTCTTGAGTTATTAAATTGCTTGTGTTTCATTAATTTATAATTATAATATTGATGTCATAATTATCTCTTTCTTTCCCTTATAGCACTTAGACCGTCAAGAACAGACACAGGTTTACAGAAGAGGGCTGCAGTATCATCATCATAGCAACAACAAGAGACCCCTGTCCACTGCTGACTATGGCTTGTCGGACGCGGATGGAAATAATGGTATCAGCGAAGCTGAGGTAAATTTAATATTTACTCTTCAGTTTTATTTATATCATACGGAATTTATTAAGTCGAGCTATACGAGTCGAACAAATAGAATAGAGGCTGCACAGCATGACAAGAGAAATTTATGATTCTCTTGTCTATTCTCTTATGATTCTAACGAACAGTTATCTAATTAGGTCAAATTTAATAATAGTTACGTTACAGTATGTGCAAACATTAACATAATGAGCAACTAATCGATTAAATTGATACTTTAAAGCACGAAACAAGCTTTTAATTACTTAAACAATGTACAAATTGTTAATTGTTATTTTTAAACATAAGCTAAAATTGTAGCGCTTTATTATATGGTCAAGTTTGAAAATGTAAACAGCACAAGAAAATCATTTAAATAAACTATTAATTTGATAATAATATGTAAACTATGTTATAAATAAATAATATGATTACATTACACATGTTTGTCATATTAATACTATGTATATTACTGTGTATTTAACGGTTCGTGCAAGTATTGGAACTGGAAAATGTCCTGTAATTGCAAAAATCCCTTTTCAGCTTAAATGGAATAATCTAAGAATTTATAATTTTTGTATATGGTCTTGAAAAAATCTTACCTGTTTAACGTATATTTTCATATGAGATCCGTGTACTTAATATAATAATTAACATTGTGACATGCCTTTATTGGGTTATACATATTATACATTGCATTCGGTTGACAATACTTATTTTATTGTATGTAACTCTGCTGTTAAATCCATGGGGTCACCTTTTATAATCAATACTCGCAGATGACCTTTTAGTCGCAAGAAGTGTTAGTATTTTATGATAGCATATATACTTAAGTGTAAATGTACACTATACTCTTTGCAGTCAACTAAGTGTGAATAATTTCCCCACATACAAAAAGCATATTTGTAATTGTTCGGAATTTTTGTTCATGACAAATTTTAATTGGATTAATTAGCGCCAATTAAAATTTTTAACTGAAGATATCCAAGGGAAATTCACCTGAAGAAATTATCAATATTTATTAAGATATTTTCAGGTAAACATTACATTGTATAATCAGAAATTTTACAGGTGTTTATGTCTATGACTATCATTATTTTTGTCAACTCTATATGGGTACAAGAATAATTTATACAACTTTTAAGGAAATATACTTTTAAAGACTGGATCCATTTTCAGAAAGTTATAAACATGTGTAACACATATTACAAACATACAATCTGTGTACCTATATGATAGTGTAGATGTCTTCTTATTCATAACTTAAAAGTACTCAAAGTATAAAAAGTACGTCACTACATTACGTGCCTGACGTTAATAGTTTGGACTATTAGTAATAAATACCTACCGCATTTATCGGATCAATAGACAAGTTAAAAATGTGGCTAATAACAAACGAGTGTATTTAAATATTATTAAATCTAGATTGGTTAGTGATAATATGACTCAGTGAAATTGGTTAAACGTTCAAAATCAATTATATGTATCCACAATATCCCCTCTCAGTTGGAGTTCATGATGAACGAGATCTCGTCTTCAATGGCCCTGCGTACATCCCCCGCTGCTGGAGGTCCTTCACGTACCGGCGGTCTAAGCGGATGTGTTGGTGGCTCAGGCGGTGTTGGTAGCTTAGGTGGGTTAGGTAATGGGGACATGTTCTGCCCTCTGGCAGCACCCATTGATCCCGAGGACCCCTTCGGGATGCACCAACGACTACCAGCCCAGTTTCGAAGCTTTGAGCGCTATCTGGAGAACAAGTTTGGTCTTGATGGCGACACTGGAGGGGTGGGTACCGGGGGTCCGACATCCACGTTGGCGCTCATGGGCGAGGTTGCAGCTGAGATGCTCCAGAGGAGAGATTACCCTCTGCCACAGGTGCACTCTTCTGCTTTTTCTCTTTACACCTCTCCACTATTTACCCGTTTTAGCCTTTCATTCTCTTTCTTTAATTTAATCTCACTTTATTTTATCCTAATTAACTTATTTCATTTAGTCGTTCATTTTATTTTATTTTTCTCTTTTTATATACGTTCCCTTTCATTTTCATTCTTTTCCCCAATGTTTTTATGACTCTTCCCTTCCATATCTTCTCTTCAATTCTTTACTATTAGCTCATTACCTGTCAATTCTTCTCTTTCAGTTGCCCGTCGGAAGTCCCTTTCGCACAAACATGGCACACACAATCTCGCCAGTAACCACTAACAACGATAATAACCAATCGGACCTTCCAGTCGCCAACCTTTCCTCACTGGGGCACCAAATCACCTCTGGTGTACTGACACCCACACCACCACAGTTAGTTATCCTGCCGCCCAGTCCTAGTATTAGTGGTGGTGCTTCTTGTTGGCATGACGATGGACCGTTTCTTGACGATGCCAGGCCTGCCTCTTCTTTATCCACCACTTATTCTTGTGAGTACTAGCTTAGCTTTCTCGCTTTTCTATTGAACACTATTCTAATTGTATATTTTGTATTTTTATGTATAATTTATTAGTTAATTGTTTTATTAGTTATTTTATTAGTTAATTAACCGAGTATATTATAAATGTAGTAAACTGTTGTAATTTTAAGACTGACAGAAAAGTGACAAAGCTAATTTTGGTAGTTAACATTTCTACCTCGGTAATGGCATCTACTAATTTCTGATCTGTTTATAAAACAGCATTTTATTATATTGTTTAAATAAAATAAGTTAATGTTATATAGTCTATCTAGTTTTATTTATCTTACTAGGTTTTAACTTATTAAAAGAAATTGTTTTCCAAGCTATAGATGTATTATTTTAAATTAATCAAATACACGGTTTAATATTTTATAAATAAAATAGGGATGGTTTTTAGTCGGACTGACTAAACAAATTTTATTATGTATTAAATATTCATTATTTCACTATAATTAATTATTTTTCGTATAAAATATTAGAAAGATTGTGAATTCATTTCAACAAAGAAGGAAAAGATTAATAATACAATTTTGTCTATAGCAGTTTACTGTTTTTTTTGTTTGGCTATTCGTCCCCGCTCGATAAGGCCTCGCTGAAAATACTACCACATCGCTGCCTTACGCCGCTTTAACATCGGCCTTGATAACGGCTTCGGTATCCATAGGAACTGGCACAGCATTATCAACTACAGCTCCAATGCATGGTAAAGGAGCAGGGGTGATGGTTTCTCGTATACTGCAGACCACCAGTAGGACTGAAGATGAACCGACGTATCAGAACCTAATCCCACTCCGCGTGGACCAGGACTGGCCCTTCACTTTTCCTAGTGTGGCCTTCACTCAGCTGAATGAGCTTGTTCTATCAGAGAAGGAACAGGAGGATCTCATGTCTACGCTTTCGGTGAAACACCATCTTTATCTTTTTTTTCCGTTCGTGAATTCGGTCTTATTTAAGATTTTATGGCTTTTATATAAGGCGGTTTGGTAATGCCTAATTTATTAGGATGCTAGGCTTTCTTATAAATCTATTTAAACGACAGAAAATCTTTATTTATTAGAACAAAATATACATATTATAATATATTTCAAATAGTTTCATTCTACGTGGACATTACACCAGGAAAAAATAATTTTATACTAATTAAATACAAACTTAACAAGTTAAAACGAATCAACATAATATGGAGCTATTAACACAATGCAGAATGAGTTCAGAATATATTTTATATCATTGAATACTCTTTGACTTTTGCATTATTTATAGTGTAAGATAATTTTTATTCATTTCGACTTCCAACTTTTACACTACATAGAGGCATTAATATGAACTTCATTAATTAAAGCAGATTTTGTTTAATTTATATAGTGAGATTGCAGACTACATGAATCATAAAAATTGACATAACGTTTTTAAACAATTTATATACGGATATTATAACCAGATTTTTTTTAATTATTTTATTTTATATATTATTTTAATGAACCGTAGTTTCACAAACCAACGACTATGTATATAACAAACATGTAAAGAATATTAAATATATTTTCATATTATTATTCATCTAGACGGAACACTCCACAAAATAATGTCTCAAAACTCGTATTCTTTCAACATTTCGATAGAAATTTTAGATACCTTTTGTACATAAACATTAGATCAATAACACATTGATAGATGGCATAGATCAATTCTTTAAAATTACAGATACAGTTAATGAATTTTTGGATAGGTTCCTATATATCATAGATTTACCAAATTGTGCATTCTCCTTCCTTTTTCATTATTTTAAACACGAATCTTTTTTAAGTTTAAACATTTATGCATGCATTATAAATTGGTGTTCAGTGTGTAACCTAGACGGTACTCCCCCCTCTCAGTGGCACCTCGAGTCTGACTACCAGACACAGCCCACCCTCCCACCGGGCTGGTCCCAGGGCCGATCCCCCCTAGGACGTCGCTACTACGCACATGAGGAGAGTGAGTCCACCACCTGGCACCATCCTTTGTTGGCGGCCTGCGTGCCCTTTGGCTGGGAGAGGGTGGATTCTCTTAGAGAAGGCGTCTACTATCACCAGTGAGCTGGGTTTTCTTTCTATCTTACTCTAGGTAGTATCATCGTGCTGGCTTTTCAAGCTTTCCTGCGAAATATTATACAACATTCCACAGTATAAAATTATGTCATAATTTTTAATTTTATACATAATTTTAAATAACAACTACATTGTATTTGTTATTTATATCTATAATGCTGTTAGCACTGTCTGGCTCAGACAGTAATTGGTATGTACCATTAAAATAAAAATCTGCATTTTGTAAGTGATATACTACTTTTAAGTAATAAATGAAACATAATAATCTAACTTGTCAAATTTATTAATTCTTTATTAAATTAATTCTGTCATAATTTGTCTAAAAGTATTAATAATGGGTGATTATTTCATTAATGAGTATTCGTATGACAATTTAAATGCCGACCATATTGAACGTAAAAGCTCAAATACGAACCGACATTTATTTGTGTCTACAATTAATACTTATAATATAAATTACTATTTTAGGTTCACTCGTATAATTTGACAGCATAGCTCAGTTATATTTAAGTAAGTTCTGTTTACTAATTGCTGTGATTGGAGAATTTAGCTCAACAGTTCTGAATTACTGTTTATAATTATTTTTATGTTATTAAAAATGAATTTTTCTTATTTTATTTAATTCTAAAAAATATATAACAGTTTTACAGACTATGTAGCCTCGATAATCCATTGGTTCTCGTAAAATAGGAATTGTGAAAAAATGGATTATCAGATGTGACCTTAAAATAAAGTTCCAATTTCCAAAGAAAAATGTAGACATTGTATGTTTGTGTTATATTATATTGTATGTACATGTGTATAGCTGTACATATATATGTTTGTGTATATATATTATATTGTATGTATGTATATAATATGTAGTAGTACATAATATACTATATTTTTTCGATTAAACGCCATTTTCGAATAAACGCGCATGTATCACAAAGAAAATTAAATAAATGCCACAGTTTATAATTAATATCTGTATATGTTTTATTTATTTTTAATTGACAACTTGACATAAGAAGACGTTTCATACAAATGGGTACACGGGTTTATTTATTTTTAATATTAAAAAAATATTATTTATATTTTGTATATTGTACCTATTTGGTTTTTATTCCACATTCACAGCATTTTGCTTGAACGTAAGAAGGTACGGGCGTTTTGGAATATTATTGAACGAATAATAGAACATATTATAGAATAGAATAATGAGCCTACATTGCAAAGCACCTATAAACACCTAAATACACCTAATTAAGGTGGATTGTGAAAGCCGTTCTAACTAAGTTAGGAGCTCCTCAAAACTGGGAACTGCTAAATTTTAGAAGTGTTTCGCAATGGTTGGAGAAGCTACTCAAAATCGCTAAATCAATAAGAAATACCTACATTCATTCTGGGAAGACGCGGAAATCTATTTTTAGATTCAATCAGTCGATATGTTTTATACGGTAATTTCTATTAATGAATAATTAGCTTAAAATTATTGTATTGTTATTCAACGCCGCCCTTGATTTAAGCGCCGTGGCGTTTAATCGAAGAAATGCGGTACCATTTTGAATTTCTGATTCTCTTCCACATATTATGTAATCCACTTTGATCTTTATTCCGCTTTATAATTGTACAGATTTCATCTCTAAAACAGGCAAACTTCAAAACATATCTTGATTTGTTATCATATTAAAACTCGAATACAACGACTCCTTTTGCCCTTGTTTAGTCTCTTTGTGAAGCACTCTCAGCGTCAGCACCCCAATCTCTGGCTGACACCACGTCTCAAGGCGAAGGGTGCTGAAGATGAGGCGCCATTCCTCACTCTCCGTCGACTTCAGAATATTCCTGACCAAGACAGGGGTGAGTGGTGCATCTCTTGAGAAATGTAGTGCCCTTCTTTCCTCGTGGAGTCTTGTGATTTCACGCCTGTATATACTCGTATTGCCTGCTAATCGGATGTTTCAACTTGTTTCGCAAATAGAAGCATTTATATGTGTTGCGTACTGTGTCACCTCTATTTTACTTATTGCTCTCTGGTATTATCCTTTGTTAATCACATTGTAAAATGTAGGTATTATTGGATAAATGAGATATATTTTGAACTTCAAATAACCTACAAATGCTTTTGTAAATTGATTTTAATGAAAATTTATTTTTAGCGTTAAGTAATGTGCCCCAATTCAATTTTATTTGTGGTTGTTAAACTTTGTGGTCATAAAAGCGTGGTTGATTTGGAAGTATTTCTTAACGTATTTGAAAAAATATTTATTTAAGTTTTCAAATTATGTGTTAAATCAAAGTTTTTACTTTAAATAAAATTATCAATTAGGTTTTAAAAAGATATTTATTCAATAGATTTTTATTGAATTTATCAAATTTGATTCATCTTATGGAATAGTATTAGAATAAATTTACCTTTCGATTTCATTTAATGGGAAATTAATATAATATTTTAATTTTTTCCTGAAATTATGGTTATATATATAAATTTGACAAATTAAAAACTTTAACATAAGTCGTGATAAGCGTAAGGCCTTCTCGTATGTAGAGTATGTAGATATATTCAACTTCTCTATTTACATTTCAGAATGCCATTCGAACGTGAAATCGTATTATCAGACAAAACCTGGTTTGGAACAACAAAGATACATTGTAAGAGACTCACTTATATATTAGTTTGCTTTATTTGATTCGGGAATGTATATATATATTTTTAATTTATCAAAAATATATATTATGACGTCTTTGCAATGTTTGATATATAATTGTTATTCACTCTAGTTGAACAATTTTTACTAATTAGAAAGAATTATTGTTTAATCGTCTTTTATCGATATGTCAAAATTATTAAGAATAAAATAGTCGTAAAAGAGATATTTTTTGTCAATTTTTTAACTTGTACGTCTTCATAAGATAATTTAAGAAACACATCTGCTGAATTTCTAAAAAAAGGTTGTTCCACTATTGTTATTTATCTTTTACATATCATACTAAACCTGTTAATTTAAGATAAATAACAATTATAGTGGTGCCTAATTATAAGGGTATCACTTCTAAGCTACTGTACTCGTGTCATTCCTTATTATCAAAAAAAATACTTTTTAACCATAATATGCATACTTGGATTTTTTTCGCTTCCATTTTCCGTGTTTGGACGAAAACCAGGAAAAAAGCATACGCGTTAAAAAATGTATTTTTCTCATTCCTGTCAAAATGACACAAAAACAAGTACATAAAATAATATATTTTTAGGGCATTGTCGCATGGCCACTTTCTTAAGTGAATAATATCGAATATTATGTTAAAAATAATGCCTTCATTTTAAGAAAAAACTGAAAAACCAAAAATGGAAAACTCCACAGTATGGTAAGGTTAACAACTGTCTAAAAGGGTTTAGGTTATTTCTATATTCTAGTCGGATTTCTATCTCGTTATCTTTAAGGTGTTCCAGTATTATAATATACAGTTGAATTGTGAATTAAACACTGGAATATACACGAATATTATTATCAAATTTCATATGCTAAATATTATGGTTTTTATCTATGATATTCAATTAATATGCAGTTTATTTAGCTTAAAAAGAGACCTAAATAATAGACATAAAGGTATTTATATTGATTAGTTTGTTTTCTCTCATATTAGGCATATAAATAAATCAGAAAGAAATCATTTTTAACGGCATTTATTTTCATATAATACGGCGAAATAATAGATTTTATTTTTATGATTATGTGTACTATTTTACCGCCTTAATTTAGTACTGTTCTCTACCGTAAACACTAACTTCATCAATCTTTAGAAAGATAAGTTACTCGATAGCTATCAATATTTTTTAATGGTAAATTGATGGATATTGAAGCTTATACAAGACTAGCTTCAAACAGAAGCGTGAAGATAAAAAGCTCCCTCTTTTTAGTCTTAGATTTTGTTTGGATATGCTTGTACCCAATTATGGCGTAACATGTTATTTATCAGCTTTCACTAGATTTCTCCTGAAAAAAATATTCCTATAATTATACTAATACTGCAATAACATTGATACCTTACATGTTTGGTAACTAGTATTATTCAATTTACATATGTACATACATATACACTTTATTAGGGTTCCCAAACTCCTGGAGATAGAAGTCTCATGGAAAAATCATATAAAACTAAATTATGTTAAATTATTTAAAAACTTATATAGGTATGTATATTACATTGATTAAGTTTTGTAACAATTTCCTAAAATTATTTCTGAACAACTTGAACTTATTTATTTGAAAGCTTTGTATATTTTTTATTTAATTGTGTTGTAAAAAAATATTTAAAAATAAAGTGGATGGAATGGATGTCTACGAGGTCAACATCAATTACTCAAGCACATTAATAATTTATAAAAATATAGTTAGTAAAAAATAAATTTTTATTAGCTTTAACAAAGATAGGTGATATATAAATATTTATAAAAAAATTTAAAAGACTGGTTACATAAAGTGCAATAATTAAATTCTGGTGGCCTTTAAGGGTAGAAGGAGGTCATTAAGAAAGAATTTAATGTATACAAGTTGAGTATTATGGAAAACTCATTCGAAAAAAATAATGGAAAAATTGTGGGAACCCTGTTCATTATACTTGAAATTTTTGGAAAATTATTACTTGTACTGGATTGAAATTAGGAGTTACCTTTTCGCAGCACTCAGAATTTGCACCAATCTTGAAAAACTTTAAATTTTAAGCTCATCTTGAAAAGCCAAAAACATTAGAACCTTTGAAACAAAATTAATAGAGAAAAAGTCTGAACTTATGTAACTTACTGTATGCTACATTTAAAAAATATTTTTTATTAACAAATAAATTAGCTGAAGTTATATTTCTTCCAAATCGTTGGTGACTATTTAAAACCATATACTCAAAGTTGGAAGCATTCACAATGGCAACATTCCCGTGCATTGCTTCAATCTGCTGTTGCAACTAAGTCTTGACTGCAACTGAACTATAGGTAAATTAAAGAGGAGGTAGAGAAGTGCCAGAAAAGAAAGTATGAAGAGTCGAAAGAATTATGGAATATTAGCAGAAATGTGTGAAGAGTCATGGTCATGGAGAAGGAGAATTTTCTTCAGCAGGCAGACAGGTTGACTGAGGAGGCAGAATCAACTGGTGATACTATTTTAATCTCCAAGTCAAATGCTTTTTGGTGAGCAGTAAGAGAAACAATGTGTACTTCAATCGCTCTCAGATAAAATTAAAAAAATGCCTATAATAGGCCGACAAATATTGTATACGTGGACTTAAATAAGTTCTCAGACGATATAAAAGCAATACCCCGCTTACCCAATCCTAGGCATTTTAAGAACAATACAAATATCTAAGATATTGGTGAACATTTCAAGTTGATATCTCTACAGGTATCTTCATAATTCAATTTAGAAAATGTAAGTCTAAATAATGTTAGGAAAATAGCAGAAAACGTAAATTTTACGCCAAAATTTCGGTATATTTTAACTAAAAGGAGTTTTTGTGAGATGTTAAAATGTAATAAATGTTTTGGACAATACCTTGTGAATTTATAAGGTTCATATTAAAATTTTACTTTATATAAATTATCTATTGACATTTTTGGGGTAAAATTTTCTTTTTCAGTTATGTTTCTAGCAGAATTTTAATTTAAACTATGACTTTACAAATTTGAATTATGGAGGTATCCATGGAGATATCGACTTTAAATTTTCACCAATAATATATGTTAGATGTTTCTATTGTTCATAAAAATAGAGATTGTTGTGTAGGGTATTGCTTTAATATTGAGTCCAAGAATATATTGGGTCCCCCTCATAGATGTACTCTATATATATATTGCACGTTGTTCATATATCATATATATATTCTAGTGCACTCTAGTCTTCCTTTACCTCCATAGCTCTTCTTCATGAAGCTCTCCACGATAGACCTGGAACAGGCGAACTCAGAACTGGACGAGCTCTGTCGTCTTGAGGTTGAGTCTGTCATCGTCGCTTATGAGAAGTACCGGGCTGCTTTAGCGAGGGAACTCTTTGCAAGAGAGCCGCCCACAACGCTTTTTGACACGTACTAATGTCCCTCCTTTCTAGGATTCTTTCTGTTGGTCAATAAGGCGAACCAAGAAGTTTTACTTCAGATTTCATGTGAAGAAATATGTAGCTGACTTTTTCATTGACTGACTTATATTACTAATTTATTACTAATTAATTAATTTAAAATCCAAAATCACATTTAGATTTATTTAATGCGATATAATTTATAAATAAAATAACAATTTTCGAATTACTGCAAAATATGAAGATTATTAAATGTAAGACAAAAATTTCTACCGTAGTGTTTTTAGTGTCTTTTTCTTATGACGACCGCGAATATTTTGAATTACTGATAACTAGATAACAGGAGTAGTAAGTATATCGCTGCCTTAACAATTGAATGGTACTATAAAATCTAATGAGTAAAATCGATCGTAATATTTTTACAGTATTAGAAAACCCACTTTTTGTCTACAGTTTAATAAATTAAAAATCTTTCGCGATCTTTTATCTTCAAAATCTGAAAAATAATTGTATGGATTTACTTTACGAAATTAACCATATAAATTTGGCAAAGAAATGTAAGTCAAAGTTATTAAATATTTGAATCAATTATTGAATGTGAAAATAGGTATCTACTACAATCGATATATTTTCAGTCATATATCAAACTTTCAACTTTACTGTGATAAAGATAACCTTCAATTAATTATAATTAATGTTTTGTAGATTTTTTTTTAAATATCAAAAGAAAGTATACCCTTACATCATTCACTTTACTAATGTGCTATGCTTAAATAGCTTACTTTCTTTCTCATGATTTAGAATTCAAATGAGTCATTTTCACATTCGTTGAAGAAATTGACCATCATTTTTATTCATTAAAATAACTTTACTTTTGGTAAGGGTTGTAATTATCGACATTATCAGCTCTAGTATGAAATAACAGACTGCTTCCACTGACTGCTCAGTTTCACTGACATTATTGTATATAAAGTGGCCCGGTAAATTATGAAGGCTTTGCCGTCCTTTTAGCCTTCTGCATTTTTTTTGAAATCAAGTCGACTCAAAGACTTTCATGTATCATACATACTTTAATATACTTTTTATGTAGTCTTACATATTATCTATATGATAAAATATATTGTATGAAACTGCATATCAGCATAAGCGCTCAAAACGTGCCTTTAAAACTAATTATTTACAATTATAGGGTGTTTTAAAGGTATACTACTTTTAATTTAAGCTAGTACATAGTTTAAATTAATAATATTGTTTTTTTGTCAAAGATTGCTAGTATTTTATCTAAAATATAGGCATATTTTGGATTATTTATCGAATTTATTTTTAATTGTTTATTCACATAGACTCAATAACCTAGTTTAAAGTTTGACCAAAAATTATTATGACGACAAGTCGATTATATAGTATTTGTTACTAATCTATTGTATTTATCGGAATAAATCTGACCACCAGTCTTACTCATCATATCATTTGAAGTGTTTTTGTTGCTTTATAAATGTATATCTAATTTCTTGCAAGTATGTATATTACAAGTGATATTTTTGTTTTATAGTACTACAAGATATGTTGTATAATGTATATAGCTAAGTATTCTTTCAATTTCGGCATGTACAATGGTGTATCATAATTATGTATTACTACTATTTATTGAGAGCCTAATTTTATTTTCATGTGTTATTTGTCAATTTTATTTGGAATGGTTTTTGAGAGTGCAACTGCTTATACATTCTAAATTTTTTTTAATTTATGTTTGTTCTATTAGTTATATTTTTAAACCATCATGTATTATATCGTGTACAATCACCTGCCTATAATGCCTTGATATCATGTAAAATATACACGAACTATTTTAAATTCCTTTTCATATTATCGAATGTTAGCGTTTCTTTAATGTGTTAATTTAGTATATAATGATTATTGAATAAGCATAAGGTTTATTAAGCGAAATATATATATTAATTATAACATATATATTTGTTTGTATATAAATTAAATTTATTTAAAAGACTAACACTTTTATTAAACTTGCCACGTGTTTTAACCGTTTCAATGTTAGTATGGTATTTCAAAGAAGACTGGAATAATCATAAGTAAATAATATATAATAGCTTTCGTAGTAAAATCATAATAATTTTTAGTAACTTAATTATTAGATCATCTAACTGCAGTCAATGACAAAATGATTATATTTACTCTTTTATTTCGTGAAATTAAGTCATGTATAATTCATTTATCGTGCCATATAATTTTTTTGCAGATTTTAATAGACTTATAAGTAATATACGAGCCATTCTTTCTCGAAGTACAAAATGAATTTAACAGACATGTTGACTGAATTAACTAGTATAGGTACTTATTTTGTAAATGCTTATTGAACACAAGTACCTATTTCTATTGGGAGATAAACTTAATGAAGTCTGGTGTCCCAAATGTGGTATCTACATACGTATGAAAAGTTCTAATATTTCTAGTTAAATAAATAATTATTAGTGTATATATAGAGTATTTTTGAACATTACATTTACTATGGAGAAATTGTATTTTTTTATTGAATTTTGTGTAATTTAATGCTGAAACAAATAGATAAAAACATCTCATCCGCAAATATTTGCAGTTTGTACGACAAATTTCAGGTTTTTAAGATGTAAGTAAAAATATTTATTTGTAATTTAATATTTCCCTATAAAAAAGTCTTGCGCAAACAGTATTTATTCCGCAAAAATATCAATAATTGCAAAATTGCGTTTTTGTCTTTTTTACGCAATGTCGCTTTTAATAAGAATTTCAACAAGTACACATAATAGTCCTATGTATTATAATAATAATAAGCGTTTATTAGGCTAAAAATGGGAACCAGAGCATGGTACAGAGGTTGAAAATATTAATAGATACATTTAGTAATTATATACATAGATATAACAGGAGGGAATAGTTTTAAAATTAAAAAATATTTTCAAAAATAAGCCCCAATTATTTTTCTTAAAAAATATATACATATATTAAAGATTTATTACGCAAATTAATACTAAATTTTAAAAATAATTTATTGAATTACGCAAATTAATTGGACTAAAATACTCAATAAAGATTAAATTACAAAATTACACAATTTTTAAACACATGATACATCCTTTACATTTCATTTTTACGCAGTGTATGTGATCGCTTGTTCTGAGGTAAGTTTTTCTAAATAATTATACATATTTTATATGACATTTGTTTTTTCTTTCAATTAAATTATATATGCTAAAATTAATTAAAATATTATATGATCACCGTTGTAGTAGGATAATAATGATTCTGTACTTACTAAATGTAAATTAATAGGCTATATAATTATTATCATTAAAATATGAACTATGTTTTTTAGTAAAAATATATAGCATGCATTTTAAATACGCTTATTCACCTGGTCATATCTGTGTGCACCTGTATTTTTTGGATCAAAAAGCACGTAGCTCCTATCAAAGTAAAGGGATACTGAACCCATGTTCGTAACATAGATAATAATATATAATTACCATAATGACTAATTATTTTTACATTATTTATTTTATTAAGTGAAATTTTAATTTTTAAAATTATAATTTTTACTACTGTAATTTAGATATTATGTTTTCCAATTCTATACAGAATTTAAGGGGTTACTATATTTTCTACTTTTTTATCGTTTATGCGTAGCTATTAGGAGTTTAACAGAAAAATAATTATATATATAAGTAGTATACTAATTGCGTTTTTGACCCATAAACTTATATATCCCAAAAAGCATATATTTCACATTTTCAAGCATATATTTCACATTTTCAAGCATATTTTTCACATTTTCACTTC